>JBAKGM010000200.1:4828210-4850558 GCA_037177215.1 Asparagus racemosus | reverse complement strand
CATGAAGAGGGAACAACTAGGTTTAGCCAGGGCGTCTGGTTTGCGCATTAGCATCGTCTGGGAAGGAGGTGTTATCCCCTTAATCGCGTTGATTAGCCTCATCGAGCGTTCAGGACCATAACAGTATATATCTGCATGTATATTTATGTTTATATCCGATTTTAACAGATATGAGTACCTTGTTTCCCTACTAAGATATCTACATCTATATTTATATTCATGAGTGGCGATGGATATGATAGAGCAACATATGGGAACCGCGATGCACCCCTAATGACGAACCATAAGTTCCATTGTTGCGACATCTGACCCCACGCCCTCCCCACACTTCAATCACGTGCAGCTCACACACGGCACAACGACGCTCCGAGCTCGCATCGGTTCCCCTGCAACCCTACACTTTAACAACTTACGACGGCCATCGTCTTTTAATCCCGAACGCCGTCTCGTAGCCCGCACCGTGGGGCCCCACTCTGATCAAGTTCACGGCAATTACAGCGTGACGTGGACAGCCGACAGCCCGTCGGCCATAAGTCCACGCTCCTCATAGCATCATTAGACGCGTGGACGAGATCAGACGCACCGAGGAGCGCATCCAGATGGTCAAAACGAATTTCCTGTGGGGCCCATCTACCCCCGCACCGCCCCACGGGGCTTCGGAGTTTCCCTCCACGTGTCACCTGATTGGCCGTCGATGGAGATGACGCTATCCCCGTCTTTCGTCCCCCATTGGCTACTGTCTCGTAGGGTTATTTCCATATTAGTCCATCAAATCTTTAATGTTTTCATTAATCCATCAAATCTTTAGAACTGCTCGTGGTCCTTCTAATTTCATGGGATCTTACAATTTGGTGCTTCAATGATCCTTTCAAGGGTATTTAGTCATTGAGGGATCCAAATTGCAAGATCTCTCAAGATTTGAGGTACTTGCGAACAATTCCAAAGATTTGAAGAAGTAGATATAAAATTATTGAAGATTTGAGAACTAATATCTAAACAACCCTTTTTTTTAATTATTTCTTAGTTTTCCTGAGTTTTTTTTACAACACAGCTTTTATTCGAATTGTTTTTGGACCCACCAGCATCCATAATCAATGTTAAATCTGAAATGCTCTCACCCTAAAATAATTTTAAATCGGCTATAGCAACTTAAGATGAAATATAATTGTTAGTATATCAAACATAATAATTTAGATTCAAATATAACTATATAAACATCAAATGCAACAACTTAGATATAAGTTTTTGAAACAGAAAATGGGTGTAAAAATTAGGAATTTTCGATATTCCTTAAATATGCAGTAATTAAAAACTAGTCCACAAATCAACATTGCTATTAGTTCCCAAATCTAGTGACTTGCTTCAAACTAGTCCCACAAAATTGCTATTGGATCCTTTAATTCTTATTAAATCAAGGAATTAAGGGATCTAATAGCCATTTCAAAGATGTAAGGGACCTATTCAAATTATTAAAGATAGGACTAGTACAAAAAAAACTCTTAAGAGTAATTCAGTGTAGACATTTTGGACTTAGGAATAAAATTCAACAATAAAATTTTGGGTTTGTAAATAAAAAAGTTTTTAGAGAACTCAGGGTTCCTCCTTTTTCCACGTCTCTCTCCTCTGTCTGTGCCTCTACGGTGTTCAGACAAGAAAAAGTGTGGCCTTTTCCTTGTATTTTTGGCTTTTATTGGGTACCAAAAGAGCTTTTGAGCTCTCAATTTGGAAAATGATTGGCGAAAAATGAATTATAATTTTTGTGTGGATGATAGAGATTGAGCACTGAGCAGATGAAGTGCAGTGGGCTTGCTCTGCGCCGTGCATTTATTTCTGGTCTCATTTTATATTCACAATGTTAGGTATACGTGCACAGACCACTGAGTTTTTGCGTATAACATTGGTGCGAGAGTCCCCAACACTCTTTAACTCGGTTCATAATTGGAAGACCCATTTCATTTATTCTTCTCTTGATTGCGAAAGGTGAGGTTTTGATTCAATTGAGCAAATGGGTTTTGCGGTTCTTTCAGTTTCAGTGACGCTTAATGTCTCTGTTTGTTTTTGAAGGAGCCCAAGTGCTTGAGATTTTGCCCACAAGAGCTCTGAGTTTTGAAAATGGCAGTACAAATGCAATGGGTTGTTTCATCGGTGGAGTTCTCTGCTAAGCTTCGGTCATCTGAGGCTATTGTTAGAGGAGGGAGGCTTGGATTGCTTAGGAGAGCTCAGAGGAAAAAACCCATTTTGAGAGTGTTCTCAATTTACACAGATTCAAAGGCTGCTGCCCAAGTGAGCATTGAGAGTGGCAGTAGTGCTGATGTTTCCCCTTTGCTAGCCACATTGGTAGCTAACCCTGCTGGGGAAATTGCAATATCTTCTGAGGAAAAAGTGTATGATGTGGTCCTTAAGCAAGCTGCTCTAGTTAGGGAGCAGCTGAATTCTAAGGTTGCTATTGATGTGAAGCCAGAGTTGGCTGTTCCTGAATCAATGGACTTGATGAAGGAAGCTTATGATCGATGTCGGGAAGTTTGTGCTGAGTATGCCAAGACCTTTTATTTAGGTTAGCTCTTTAATCTGTTATTTTTCGGTGTATAATTGTATAATTAGCATTGTTTTATGATCTAAAGTTTTACTTTGTTTTTGTCAGGAACACTGCTTATGACCCCTGAAAGGAGGAAGGCCATCTGGGCAATCTATGGTGAGCACTGAAAACCATCCTATATGCTAGCAGCTTGCAAGTTATTCTATATGGATTTTTATATAAAATTAAACTTTTTTGCACGAAGTGTTCCCATATGTTCAAATTTTCAATTGATTATCACTGAATTGAATCTAATATGTCTCTTGAAGCAAATTCTAAGTTCATGAATCAAACTCTAATAGGATAGGCAGTCACAAGATAATTTTGTTTTTTTGGGGAACTGATATAACAGTACATTCCTTTACCTAGGAGAGATAAAAATTTGTGTTCAAATCAGAAAAAAGATATTAAATATTAACCTAATAGGTAGTCTGCTAGGAAGGGAAAGAAACACTAGAATAAGATGTCTTCTTTCTGGAGTATATGTTTATCTTACAATAATTATAAATAATTATGAAGTGAGCAGGTTTCTTTATCCTTCTTTGATTATTGGTCTATTAATGACTGACTAAATGTTCCTTTGAATAATTCAATATTCTAAATAATAGCAATGCATGTGATATGTGGTTGAATTATGCTGCCAATCCTATTATTTAATAAGATCTTGATCTGCATGTCTGAGGTGAAGAAACATAAAGCATCTTATCTACTTGTCCAATTAAAAGACAAATCACAATGTAAAACAAGCAATAATACCACTGTTCAGAAAAGAAAAAATAAAAACAATTACATCATGCATAAATTAAACATCAAACTTTGAATATCATAATGCATTAATCGGCTATCTGCTGTAATTTTCAGCAGATACCAAACAGAAGATGAGATATCGATCTAGAATACTATATACATAAAGTCACCATCAGGAATCACAAGCTATAACTCTGCTCATGTGAAGCACGACTCTCGTATCTACTAGTTTATCCTATCGCTTTGGTAGGCTCCTGAATTGCCAGGTCATCCGCTTAACCTGAATCCGTGTGATGAATATGGCTCTATGTGTTGAAGAAAAATCACCCAATTACCCATTAAGTCCGGGGAGAGTCAATAGTGAAAGATGATTTATCATTTTTTAAAATAAAATAAGGGTGAATTTCATAAACCTTCATGAACCATTGTTGTTTTGCCAAAAATGCTTGAACTTTGTTGACCTTAAATACCATGACTGAGTAAGTTAGTCCCAGTTGTCACATGACCCTCTTTGGGCAATTCTATTCTTACATTCATTTTTCTTTTCTTGAGAGAAGTTTTTTGGGTAATGATGGACCCCTCAGGTTTAACTCTGTAATGGCAATTTCTAATAGTGCAGGGGGGTTTTGTATAACTTTAAAGTTCAGGGGAGTTTTTAACTTAATAAGGTTTGGAGGAATTTTATGCCACACAACCCAAAGTTGGGTTTTTGTAAAATTTACTCTGTGAAATGTTCATGCAATTGTTAGTGTTTCCGTATACTCTTTCACAAGCAAAAGGATCCCTTCAGCAACGACGGCATAACTTCCTATATATTCGTGGAAGAAATACATAATGGTTAATAAATTCTAGAGAAACAAAACAAGGCATTTCAAAGCTAACTTCAGTTCATAATTCATTCAAGCATTTGAATTTTGCCTTGACATAGTCCAGTAATTTTCTCCAGTATATCTTAATACATATTTTATGTGTAGTGTGGTGTAGGAGGACAGATGAGCTTGTAGATGGACCCAATGCATCTCATATCACACCTTCAGCTCTTGACCATTGGGAGTCGAGATTGGAGGACCTCTTCGCTGATCGCCCCTATGACATGTTTGATGCTGCTCTATCTGATACTGTCAGAAAGTTTCCAGTTGATATTCAGGTATGTTTCTCCTACAAATTTGATAAAATCTTACTACTTCAACATGTTCATTAGCTTTGCTATCCATCATATTAGCTTTCTTTTTGTTGGTCTTTCAATGACCTAATGAATACCTGTCAGACAACCATCATTGGTATCAGAAAGCTGTATGGGATTATGCAATTAGATCTTGCTGTGTCTTCTTGATTTTATCATTAATACAGCAACACAATTTCTCACTTTATTTTATCGCTTACAACAAAGAAAAATCTTTGCTTCTTGTAGCATACTTGTTCGAAAGTGAACTTAACTATGAAAACTAAGCAACCTTTCTGTGCATGTTGATCAATGGGAAAGAGTGAGGAACATAGTCAAGGTGAAAAAAGTGACAAGGAAAGAAATCATGGTTTCATATGAATCAGTGAAAAATTTTCTTTGGCATGGAAGAAACTGTTGTTCAAACTGCCCCTGCTATTTGTGTAGGAATTTTTTTACCTCTGTAGTTCTTGTATATAGCCAAGCAAGGGTCTTAACTTTTTGCTCTCCTTTCTCTCCTCTGCCTTTGCAAGGCCACAGAACCAAACACAGCTAAATCTGAAAAATAATATAATACTGTGTCGCTTAATTATTCCTCATGTATGGATCCTGTATTTCTTTTTTCAGCCATTAAAGGACATGATCAAAGGAATGAGGATGGATCTCAAGAAGTCTAGATACAAGAACTTTGATGAGCTCTATCTCTATTGCTATTATGTAGCCGGAACTGTTGGATTAATGAGTGTTCCTGTAATGGGGATTGCACCAGAGTCTCAGGCAACAACTGAGAGTGTCTATAACGCTGCTTTGGCTTTAGGAATTGCAAACCAGCTGACAAACATACTTCGGGATGTTGGTGAAGAGTAAGTAAAGATTCACCAAAAACTTCTCTTTTGTTCTTAACCTCAATAATATTCGATTATTGTAAACTTATAAGTTATTGCTGATTTATGATTCAGTGCAAGAAGGGGAAGGATTTATTTGCCACAAGATGAACTTGCACAAGCGGGCCTTTCAGAAGAGGATGTGTTTAATGGAAAAGTGACTGATAAGTGGAGGAAATTCATGAAGGACCAAATTACAAGGGCAAGGATGTACTTTCATGAAGCGGAGAAAGGAGTGGGCGAGCTCAGTCAAGCTAGTAGATGGCCGGTAAGATAATTTGGTATCTGGCAAGTTTGTTTAGCCCCACATTGAAAGCATATATATCCACCAACCTATACCTTAAACACCCCAATGTAACAATTGTTAAAACTGCAATGTTGGATCGAGGAGACTTAAACTATTGGCTTGGTGACATCGTTGATTGTGCTCTGTAGGAGTATTGGAAAACTTCACTAGTTAAGCTTATGATCTATTAATGAGAGACAGACCTATCTTCTATTTGCACATTGATTCAGTTATTCTCTCCACGGCCAATTTTTTTGTTTGTCACCGGAATTGCTTGGATTTCTTTGACACTAGTATGCTCTTTTCATTTTACGGGTAAATTGAATACAGATACTGATATAATACAGATACTGATATACTAACTGGACATATTTCTTGGCAGATGGTTAAATAAAATGGTTAATTGAACAAAGACTCCTCGTAGTATCACTATTTTGAACTTAATACCCCTGTAGTTTCATTGTTGCAGATAGACACCTGGATTAATTTTTTGGACTCTTTTCCCCTTAGCTAGACTCACTAATTTCACCCAGATGCCATATCTGCCAAAATTTCATCAAGGGTAAAATGGTCCAAATATTTAATTCCAAAACTTTTAATCTATCTTCAGCAAAACTACAGGGTAGTGAACGTGAAACAAAGATACTACAGAGGATATATGCACAATTAACCCTAAATAAAAAGATAAAGAACAAAATCAAAACATAGAGATCGGAAGTTTTTGTTTGAATTGAATGTTTTTTTACTACGAACTTGTAGACTAATTGGCATAGTCTTTGTTCATGGTTTCTCATTTGTTTGAATTGAATGTTTTTTTACTACGAACTTGTAGACTAATTGGCATAGTCTTTGTTCATGGTTTCTCATAGGTTTATGCTTCTCTGCACTTATATCGGCAAATTCTTGATGAGATTGAAGCTAACGGTTACGACAACTTCACGAAAAGGGCATATGTAAGCAAAACCAAGAAGCTAGTGGCCCTGCCTATGGCATATGGGAGATCACTAATCAGTCCTTCGTCAGAATATCGATCGATCTTTGCTAGTATAACACAGAGGTAGAGATCAGCACTGCTTGTATACGAGAACAGAATCAAGTGAGAGGAATTATATCCCCATTGTTATGAAGTGTAGAGAGTTTGTTGTATTATCTAACCATGAAAAAGGAAATGGGAAAAGAAAAGGGTAATTTCTGTCCAGAGAGTGATCACTTCTCATATGATCTTTTGGGAGACTGGTAATACTTCAAAATCACCTGCAAGTGAAAATTTGGATGAAGGAATTTGCGTGTACAGAGAGAAGCTTTTGACGAACTTTTTGATATATGTATAAACTTGTGTTCTGCCTCTTAAAGCTTGGAATGTTTTTGCAAACTCAGTTGGACTTGTTAAAGGGATCGAAATTCATGCTAACATCCAAGCCTTGCAGCTAGCACTTAGATGTTTTGGGCTTAAAGATAACAAAGAAATTTTTTTTTGGGTAGGTACATGTAGAAGTAAGCGAGTTTAAAAATAAACGAGGGCAAAATTTTGGGTTTAAAATTTCCTCACTAAGTTTCATGTTTTTTTAGGTTGGGAAAATTGAGGGAGGAAGTTAGGACCTTGGGTGTATCAAAAATTTCTAATTAACGTCAGTTTGAAAACCTTCGGGTTATCAAAATTGTCAAAGCAGAAATTCCAGATATCAGTGTTAAAAAGAGTGAAACTTTGAGGTATTAAAATGCAAATAGCCCTTTTTCCACTGATGTAATAATATTTAAGTTCAAGATCACGAGGAACTGCTTTGTTCTAGAAAAGCTTTGCTTATGCCTGTCTAGATATGAGCTGGGAGCCACGACATCAACTGTTTGTAGAGAGGAAAATTCACCTGTGTAGACGAGAAGATGGAATGCCTACCTCATTAATTAAAATAATTAAATCAAATTTATACAATAAGACTTATCTATCATCATATCGTAATGAGAAACTAGTTAATTAATGTGAAACAATTTGATGTTGATCTTTTACCTTCCTATACTCCTCTGATTTTGTCCAAAGACCAAATAATTAAGTTGAAGAAAATAATGTCGATAGAAGCGTGAAGAATATTGCATCCGCATAATTTGGGATCTTATGAACAAGTCGTTCAATAAAAGCATTTGATTTTTTTTAAAATATTTTTTTCTTGATTTAGTCAATTACCCCCTTCTCTTTTGATTATTCTACGGCTGCACTCTGACGGCCGCCGACGTGCCTCCACCCACTAGTTAATTTAGCAGAATATCTAGTCTTGTCTAATTCTCTAAATCTCTTTCTTGCCCCTTTGGCTTGTAGATGTGATGTATAAAAATAAAAAATAAAAAAAATCATATAAGAATAAGCACGACGTAACACATGATACTATCAACTTCCAGTTAATGCCATCAGCATAAAATGCTATCATATTATTGCATCATTATAATCATCAATATTTGTATTAGTGTATAATAGCGAATAAAAAATTGTACAAGTAAAATTATCAACTTTAAAGTCTAGGTTTATATGCATCTTTTTTTTTTTCTTTCTTCCCGTATAATTTTCTAAAGCAAGTTTCTATAGGATTATCTTTTGCTGCAAAATAAAGATGTCGCAGTCGCATGACTTTCCTACAGGATAACGTCTATTGTATGCCGATCATTTAATTGCATGTGGGCATTATGCTTTGACATCCCGACAAATCTGACGTACATGAACAGAGATGGATTCAGAAAAGCTTTCCTAGAGGCGGACGATAAATATCTATTTTGCGAAATGAAAATGAACTATTAATTTAAATTAGTGAAATTGAGCCACTGATTTATAAATGTTAAATGCCAATTGTTTGAAACTTTAAGGTGGGGTTGCAAAATCTTTAAAACTATTTGGGGGGTTGGGTGGCAAATTGTAATTGTTGAGAGCCTTAGAATGCAATTATTAGACCGCTAGGGTGCAACTGTAGCCCTACCAACCATGTGGATCCGCCACTGTACAAGAGAAAGAGAGAAGGGAAAATTAAGCATGAAGTTAGAAATAATTTTTATTACTTTTACCATAAATTAAAAAAAAAGATTTTAATAAGGAGAATAAATTCATGGTCAGATAGGTACACTTTGGTTGTAAATTCATATATATAACTATATATAAGGTAAATATAGGTTTAGATCCCTTTTTTCTTATTTTAAAAAAAATTTGATGTAATTTGTGTCAAAGACGATGAAAATTTTAAGATTCTATTATTTATGTTATTGATTTTTTTAAACTTTATGTAACGATTTCCATCAACTTATCAATATAATTGATTTATCAAAACCTACTAATTAGTAAGATGGTCTATATTTTGGCTCACTAGTAGTAGAGAACAGGACCAAGCAACAGTAAACTATTGACTTTGATCTCAAATAAGGCTCAATCTCACTCATTTCATTTATCATCACTTGTAACATTTAATCTAATTAAACATTGACACAGAATGAGAAAAAGATTAATCAGAAGGAAGGGGATCGTAAGGGAAATTTTTTAAGTAGAGAGTTGTCAAAAGTTTGTAACAATCCCGTTGACGCCGAGTTATTTTCTCCCTCCCAATCTCTCACAAAATCTGACTTCCAAAAATATCAATCTCTTCCTTTATATTTCTAACAGTGTTCTGCTTTTATAAATCTTAACAAAGAGGCCCTGCTCTTTCACACGTTATCCAATCTAACCTATTTCAAATATCAAATTTCCGTGAAAAATAATTTTGATTTTGCAGAAATATATTTTTAAAATTAGCACCAATTTTGCAATAAAAAACACTTAAAAAATGTGCGGTCCATTAAAATTCAGATTGTTTTTGTTACAATTTTGTCACAAGAAATAATCCCACATTTTTCTCCGCGGGCCCCTCCAACAATTACCCAAAAAATAATTCTCACACCCAAACTCCTCAGTTTCCCTCATTTTTCTCTCAAAATTTCAAAACCCCTAACTTGACCCTGGCTCCTCCTCTCCCTCTATAAAAATGACGAGCTCGTCTCGGGCCTCGACCCCTCGCCTCCGCTCTCCGATTTCCGCCATGTCCACCGCCGATCCCAGCGCGGCCCAGCGGTGGCTGAAGGCGGCGCTCTTCGTCACCGCCGTCGCCCTCCCCCTCGCCGTCCTCTACAAAGCGGCGGTCCCCATTTCGCCGGCGCTCAGCTCCTTTGACCGGTTATTTGCCGGCGGAGGTTCGGGGATGAATCGGATCGGTTCGCTGTTTGTTGGCGTTAATCTGGTGAGGATTCACGGATTTGTTTCTCTTTTAGCACGTGTTCATGTTTTTACGAGAATTTTTTTGCGTAACTAGCCCCAGATTTATCCTTATTTTGCAAATTTGTCATCAATTCTAACACGTTGAGCTGAAGTACCGTCAAATCTTATTGTGAAATTAGCCTCTGGGATCACTAAAATTGCAATTAGGTCCTCTCATTCCTATATCTTGTTGCTGCTGCTCTGAATTGGATGGATAAATTTCAAACAACTTTCAAGAAGTAAGGAACCTAATGGCAAATTTTGATGCTTTGAGGGATATCAGATTCAAATATCTGAGGGACTAAGTCGAAATATTAACGATTTGACGGACTATCATCATAAAAAAAGACTTGGAGAATTAAATTATTAAATATTCCTCAGTATAACTCTTGGAGCGTAGTTTAGCTCAGTTTAGTGGAATGTAGGTTTAAATTATTAAATATCCAGATTTGGCGGTTAAATTTTGCAAATACAGTTGATCTGGGGGTGTGTGGAAAAAATTATCTTTTAAATAAGTTTGTTTTCTGGTTCCATTTGCCAAGTTGCTGTTGTGGCGGCGAGATAGTTCGCCAATTGCCAGCGGGGCTAGGATTTGATGCATTAATTATTGATTTCAGAAATGACAGATTTACCCTTTGAGCGTAAAGTTGTCAATCCCTTTTGAGTGGTCTTGGTTTAGTTTGTTTAATCTGACCCGGTCAAGGTCAGTTATTTCACTATTTCAGTATGGTTTGTTACAGAGTTTTTTTCGTTGGCAGTCCCTTACATCTTTCATATTTTGAATTACTACCACAAATAGTTGAAATTGCTATTAAATCCCTTAATTCTTAAGTTATTTTAAAATTAGTCTCTCAAATCAATGAAATTTCTATTAGATCTCCCATATTTTAAGTTATTTTAAAATTATTCCCTCTAATTAAGAGTAGAAGTAGCAATTAACGGAATTTAGTCTATCAAATAATTGAAATTTCTTTAGGTCCTCCATTTCTCCTAAGTTGCTTCACATTTATCCCTGTGATTGCTAGTTCTACTATTGTTTTTAGGGACTAGTTTGTTAATAACTTGGTTTGTGGTACCTAATAATAATTTCAATGATTTGAGGGACTGATTTGGAAATAGATTAAAAGTTGGGGGACTTCATAGAAATTTCAATGTTTTAGGGACTATTTCTAAATATGGAAGATTTAAGGATCTAAAATCAAAGAAACCATTTGCTATAATTAATATCTATATGTGTTTTCATTTTGCTTCAATCATTTAAGTTAAGAGAAAAAATCCTCGCTTTCTCTGTTTAACAGTTTAGGGAGTTGACTACGCTGGGAATTTGAATTATTTAAGTATGCAACCTAAATTAAAGCATTCATTGTATAAGTTGGTTAGTTTGCTGAAATTAGTGGCCGGTGGATTTTTACCGCCTTAAATGGTTGGAGTTGTCGTTTTTGGAACATTGAAAATTTTGATTTTCAAAAAACATATATTAAAAAAATTTGATTTCTCATGTAGTAAACAAAATAATTGCAGTGTAGCTGGATAAAATGATAATACTCTGCATAATATGTTGATTGATATCTAACTTTGAATATCCCAACTTTATATATAAAGAGAAATTGGTGGAACTTCTAAAACTATCAAAATTGACATGTGTCATATCATGAAGACACAAAAAGACACATGTGTCATATCATAAGTACACATGTATTTCTCTATCTTATCAGAAGATGACAAGTGGACATCAAATCTAATATTCACCTAATAATTCTCATTAAAGTAAAACTATCCATAATTAGAAAATTCTAATAGTCAAATATTTAGTAATTCTTATTAGATTATAACTATCCACATTTTATTAAAACGTCATAATCATATATTTAATATAGAAATATATTTACCAAAGAATCCTCATTAAATTAAAATTACTAATAATTAGAAAAATTCTACTAATAACATATTTTGTAATCCTTATCAGGTTATAACTATCCATATTTAGAAAAATATCATAATTATATATTTAAATATAGGAATTAAAGAAAAAACTCATGTAAAGAATCTCTCTACATAAAATCATGGATCAATTTTGGAAAATCCCCTCAACTAGTTTAATTTGAGAAAACCTCCCTCAAGTTTGAGCATATATTGTAGATAACTCTTTCAACTATGAAAATTTGAGAAAACCCTAAACTTTTCTCACTTAACCTCTCTTAAATATGAGGTGTGTCTAAGAAAGCTCCTCTCAACTATTTTAATTTAAGAAACTGCTTTCAGGTTTGAGTATATTATCAATAAACCCCTCAAGTTAAAAAATCGAGAAACCTCCATGAACTCTTCTTACTTTTCACCCTAAAAGCTAACAGCATTAGGTCTAGCATGACATATGATAAGTAGGTGACTGATAAAAGACGAAAATACATCTCGATCATACAAAATTAGTTTGATTTTTTTAAGGATAAGAGAGATTGTAGAAAGAGGGGAAAAAACATTGTAAATTAATTAAAATCTTTTTCACCGGTTGGTGGTTTCTTTCTAACTGAATGGGCTTATTTTTAAAAGAATATTTCAGCCATTTTACATTTTGAAATAACGTCCTGTGGGTTTGGTGAGAACACTGTGAAAAAAAATTTGGGGCGATTTTTAAAAGAATATTTCAGTCATTTTACATTTTTGAAATAACGTTCTGGGGGTTTGGTGAGAACATTGTGAAAGATTTTTTTTCTTTTGCAATTGTGGGGGGGGGGGGGGGTCTCCAATTTGCAAAGTAGAATGGGGTTATCTATAATATGTACAAAGTTAAGGGGGTTTTCTCAATTTAAAATAGTTGAGAGGGGGAATCTGAGACATTCACTATGTAAGACTCATCCGTGCGAGCGCGGGCAAAATACTTGTGTTTATGAATTTCTATTAGCAAGTTGAAACGTTTACAAATGAATTGGTTTGCTTTGCAATGGTTGTTGCAGCTTAAAAAATGAAAATTATTGTCTCTGTAAGAAGAAATTTTGTAATACTTTCTATCCAGACATTTATGTACATTTTTATCTTGTTGAATTGTATAGTATAGAACTAAGCACTGTATTCTTCCAAGTTGAAAACCATTAAAATTGGTAGCTTTTCTGAACATGGACCCCAATTAACACCTGACGTACTAATATTTCCAAGTTAATCATCTCAAATTGTTTAAGTCAGGTAACCTCTTTGTTTGTTTCTCGGATACCCATTTATTAGTTAACATTTTAGGAATACACTCTATTTATCAAATAGTAATTAAACAATTCCGAGTACTCTAGCTGGTAAAAGGAGAAAGTAATGGGAGGTGGACTTTTTACCCAACTTTGAATGATTTGAGGTTTCAATGTGGAAATGTTAAAACTCCAGTGTTATTCAAATATTGGTGGTACTGGGGGTCAA
Source organism: Asparagus racemosus (assembly GCA_037177215.1). NCBI lineage: Eukaryota > Viridiplantae > Streptophyta > Magnoliopsida > Asparagales > Asparagaceae > Asparagus > Asparagus racemosus. The sequence goes on along the minus strand of JBAKGM010000200.1, from coordinate 4,837,244 downwards.
TATAGAAAACACCCTTACTTTACTTCGTGTACTATTAGAAATATATTAGCCGAGTTCAAACAAAATTTTGACTATGCTCAATATAGTAGTGCTGAAATCCAATTGGTGTCTTTAGAAAGCATATTTTTTAATTGAGTTTTAGGCTATTAGCTTTAAATTTTTTTTAATCTGCATATTATATAGTTATTCTATGTTTATCAGTTTTAGTTGAATTGGCCCGTTTCCAATATGGAAATGTAATGTTATCAGGAAATAATCACAATCATCGGGTCCTCTTCACTATTAGAAAAATAGTAGAGGGACCACTACTTAATCACAATCATTGATTATGTAATGGACAGTGACAGAGCCACATACACAACCGTGTGTGCAAAATGCCCCCACTGAAAAAATTCTATTAGAATATATCTAACCCATACATTACATTTATTATTATGACTTAGTTATGACTTTGACCCGACTTGATCTTAGATACACGACTACTACTTTACAATTTAATTTGATTCTAGACCATTTGTGGAATTAAATAATTTTTTTAGTATGATTTTGACCCGACTTTATCTTAGATACACGACTACTACTTTACTATTTAATTTCATTCTAGACCACTTGTGGAATTAAATAAATTCTTTTTTTTCTGGTTGGGGTTGGAGGGGCTTCATGGCATGCATTCTACTAAGGTTTCCGCCGGTAATCTCACAGTACTTATGGTAATCAATTGGAGACTTATATTGTTGACATATGCACTAGCAATGACTTTTTACAGTTGAGAGGGATTATCGACCTACAAAGAAGTTGATGGACATATAAAGGAATCTTGCTCATCCATGGGTATATGTGGTTGTCAGGTTAGCGTTTCTTGTATCTATTGCTAAAGATTGTTGAAAGGGTATTTTTAGCTATCAAAATTGTGAATGCTTGACTGTGCAGTAGATTGGGAGACTATCGAATGATTGTCTAGTTACGTTTATTGAGAGAGATGTATTTGAGATGATTAATAACGAGTTGACTGTACAAAGATTCCAAAATATGATAACTCATCGAAGACAATTGGAAAATGTCTATTCTTTTAGTGTTGGAATGTATTAATAAATTTATTTTAGTGGATTTACATATTAATATTTTAATTATTTATACTTTATTGCCCCCACTATCCCATGGGTCTGGGCTCTGTCACTGCTAATGGGTGGTTATGATTTTTCATTGAGTGCAAATTAAGAATGAGTGCAATACAAGGAGGTATGGTGAGTGTCAGATTTAAAATTCATCACAATCACCCACTAGATAATCAGCCGTTGGAATTGAAGGTAATGGTCTCTCCACTATTTTTCTGTAATGGAGAGGATCCAAATTCGAAATAATCGAATTAGACTGGTTTTCTTTATCGTATATCACTTTTTCTATGAGATTTGTATATATTACGTATATTGGATGTGTAGTATGAAAGTTTTCTAATATGTATTATAATTTCTAGAACAATGAGCGACTTAGGTTGGAGAAAGTTTTGAAGGAAGCAGCTATGGAAGATAAAACAGTGATTCTGACTACTCTGAATGAAGCTTGGGCTTCACCAAATTCAATTCTAGATATTTTTCTAGAGAGCTTCCGCATTGGTGAAGGCACAAGGAAGCTTCTAGATCACTTGGTGATGGTGGCTCTTGATAAGAAGGCATATCGTCGATGCACCTCCATTCACCCCCATTGTTTTGCCCTTGCTACGGGGAAAGAAGATTTTTCAGGAGAAAAGGGTTTTATGACAGATGGATACTTGAAAATGATGTGGAGGAGAATTGATTTCTTGCGCGTAGTTCTTGAAACGGGATACAACTTCATTTTCACGGTATTTCTTTTTTTTTTTTTTTTTTACTTTTTAATTCATTTACCAAGAAGATACATAGCAGTTTAAATTACACAAGTTTATGAATATGTTAAAGTTTAAACTGCATTCAGTGATATATCAAAACTTAAGTAGTATGGACAATTATGTAGCTTAACACATGCAACAGATTGGATCACCATTGAGGTGACTTTAAAATGGTGTTTCAATTTTTCTATGTGCTTTCTGCAATTTATTTATTGCATGCATCTTTAGCCCGACTTCAGTAGCATTCCTTATGTTATGCGACGGAAAAACATGACTCCTTTTGCATAACATGTTTCGTATGTGCTTTATTCGTATGTTTTTCTTGCTCAATACTTACCTAAAACTAAAGTGTGCAATGAATATGCCGGTGTTCTCTTAAATTTAACTTGCAGGATACAGATATTATGTGGTTCCGGAATCCAATGCCTCATTTTCATCCAGATAGCGATTTCCAGATAGCTTGTGATCAATTCAAAGGAGACGAGTTAGATTTAGCGAACAGACCAAATGGAGGATTTAACTATGTGAAGTCCAACAATCGAACAATTGAATTTTACAAATTTTGGTACTCATCACGAGAGAAACACCCTGGGCTTCATGACCAAGATGTGCTTAACATCATTAAATATGATCCTTTTATCAAAGAATTGGGATTAAAGATGGCGTTTCTGAGTACTGCTTATTTCGGTGGAATTTGTGAGCCAAGCAGAGATTTTAATAAAGTTTGCACCATGCATGCCAATTGTTGTATCGGTTTGCATAGGAAGATCCATGATCTTGGAGTCATGCTTGACGACTGGCGAAGGTTTATGTCTACACCACCAGCAAGTAGGAGATTCAAGGAACACCATTGGAGGGTACCGCAAAATTGTAGGTGAGATGATGAACCTTGAATTTAGAAGAATAAGAAACCGTCGATTTTGCTTTATGGTATCATTTATTATTCATGCCTTTCCTTTTATGAACTTCTAACATGAGCTCATTTTCTCTCAGTCTTGCTAAACTGCACGGTTAGCACCTGTCCACTAATTGTTTGCAGGAGAAGTTAAGACTGGCAACTTTGCTGATTCAACTGTAGATAATTTATGTGCGGTTCTGTGAGAATAGAATTTGAAGGTTAGTTCTAAACCATCGATCTCATTAATTTTGGAAAAATCTCATTAATCCTTATTATCAATGTTTATTTTGAAAATGCCCACAGGAAATAGCATGTAAGAAGAGTTACTGCACGCAACTGGGCTTTGTCATCGAGTTCTAGATATGAACATACATTTTTTTTTCTTTTTTTCTTTTTTTTTTTTTTCATTGACCAAATCAGAAAAAACAACAACAATTTTTCTGCAATTCAATTTGGCTTTACGTAGATTTTCCATTTATCTAGTGCAGTAAGGGTAAAATAGCACCAAGATACTGATGTTATTCTTCATCATCACGCAGCGATGAATGATGTATCTTTTCTGATTACTTCCTGTTTACCAACATTTCTTCTTTTCACCTGTATCGTATCAATTCGCTTACCTTTTCTTTTCATTTACCTTGCAGATACTGACTTCTACTGATTCAGTGGAGCGCATGCCACTTATATAGTTGTTTATTTATTCCACTTTGTTTCATAGAAATTGACACAAGTAATTGTGGTCTACCAAACGTGAGTGGAACCAAAAAAACCAAAAGCAGAAAGGGGAAAGGAAAAATGATTAAAAGGACTTTGTGACAGTTAATTGTGTTTTTTTTTTTAATGTGGCAGCTATTGATTTAACTTGTAGCTAGATAACTTATGTTGCTGAGATCAATAAAGTTATAATTTCCAGTCATGTTGTTTGAGGAAATGCTCTCCCTGTTCTAAGTTTGAGGAGGATTGCGATACTTTGGTACTGTATGTGCCTGGGGATAACACCTTTTAATTGCATCTAGTGGCAAAATCCTATTTTTCAAATGGTACCAAAAGTTTTTTAAAAAATCCTCAATTTATAGCATTGGTGGCAAATTGTCAAGTCTAGCAAACATCTGCAAATTACATTCAAATAACGCCAAGAGCGGATCTAATAATTTTAGGTGTGAAAAAGAGTTGCTTAATAAAGGAAACCAGGATATCTTGTATCACTACAGAGTATGCAATGGACTGTATATTGTTGTGATTTGGTAAAAGGAATGTTGAGTACCCTATTTTGAGTCATGCAACAAGCATTATTCATGAAATATATATCAACCTGAATCCTACTTTTGTGTAACCATGTTAATTGTCAAGAAAAATAATAAAAATGAGGCTTAATGACAAAATCAATTTAAAAAGGAACATATTTAGCGCGTGGCTACAATTAACAGCTTCCGTGCACATTTCATAAACCTTACAAAAGACAAATAAATAACTGAAAAAATGCAGAAGGACATAGGAACAATCCACAATGTGACGTACGAAGGGGATAACAGCAGGAGTGGATGAGGAAGGCAGAGGAGGGAGGGAGCATATCAACATGATCTCCTCTGCATGCCCCTTCCACTGCTGCTGATATCTCCAAGCTCCACCATTGACCTGCTGCTCTCTCTGCCTCAGGAAATCTCCATCTGCATCTCGATTTATAATATATAAACTCCAAAAGATTAGGGGAATGGAGAAAGGGCAGTACAACTGTACATTGCAAAGAGAGCGGTAGTAGTACTACTACTACTGTGGCCTCCGATTTCTTATGAATTGGTACTTCGGTTTTGGAGAATAGTACCGCATGTACTGCATTGGGATTTGGCCCGCCAATGCCAAAATAAGGTCAGGTCCTAGAACTGGTCACGTTGGTGGGTGCATTAAGTTGCGCTGAGATACTTTGAAATTTCTTGTTCTCACACTTCTTATGCAGGATGTATTGGTACTTAATTATTTGACCAGGCATTAGACATTTCTGGAAAATGTAAGAGAATTAGTTAGAAATATTCTTTTTTCCACCACTTGTTTCTCGTGGATAGGGGCTCTCTTTGTTACGGCTATTTTTAGAAGCTTTTAAGCTATGTTATTCTTTTTTTACCATTGTGTTTTATGATAATTTTTTTTTTAATTTACAGATAAAGATGTTTTTCCCCTATTGACTTTTATTATAATTTTTTTAAAATTTATAGATAAAATAGTTAATTTGTGAGTTCATAAGCTATAATGAAGAATCATGTAGATAAGAAAACGCTAGCTTGAAAGATGGTTTGAAGCAGGGGGTAAAAAAAGGTCCCAAAAGCACCCTCATCCATAACTTCACAACTGAACCAGACAAACAAATAATGAGTGCTTACATGATCTACACTCAATTAATTACAGGAATGTGTGTATAATTAAAACGCCTATAAGGGCATATGTATATCTGCGCATGGACCAAGTAATATCAATAACTAACATGACACTGAAACATTTTTCAAGCAAAATGACAAAAATATAATAATGAAAACAATCTTCTCTCCTAATTTCTCTCATTTTTCTCATATTCCCTCCTCAATTACCAATGAACTCAGTTTTACTGACAAAATCTTCCAAAGAAAAGCATTTGCTTGCCATTACTCAAACCTTCAATTAAACACATTCTACTCTTTGCCTCTTCACAGATCCTGTGTGATCCTTGCCAAGTGTTTTAGACACTACATTATCGACATCTTGACCTTCTTGTTTGTTATCGCGTGGATCTTGAAAAGACCATCCTGAAAACTCCGAACCCCAAAACAAAGCGTTTGGTGTGGCTTTATAGAATGCAAGTGGAACCTGTTTCACTCTTCGGTCAATCTGTAACAATATAAATTTCAAAAAACTCATCAACTTTCCATAGCAACAGGTAACTATACAAGATATCCATGAGCAACTCTGTCATGTTTCTTATAGCCATATAAGAAAGAACAGAAAAGCAGAGTGAAGTGGAAGCAAACCTCCTGTTTGAATAATGTGCCATAGGAACCAGAACAGTAATCTGCAACTGTGACCTCAGAGGTTTTTGCCCTAACCGTCAGATCACTCTCCAAGGAAGTAACAAATCTGATGACAAAATATTATTACCATATAAGTTGAGGAACTGAAGACCGGCAACAAAACAGAAGAAGGTGAGGCGTGGTTACCTGGATACAGCTGGGCAGTAATGATGTCGTAGAGTATCAATTTCCCATAAGGAGCTTCCTGTGGCAAACAAGTTCCCAATAGCTCATTTATGCAAGTTTGGCAGTGTTGTCAATAATTAATTTACATTCTATAAAGAAATTTGTACACAGATATACAGTAAGGTAAATGAAACATACATGTATACACAAGTATGAAAAGTATTATTTTCTTATATACATTTTCATGCATGCACCTTGCTGCTTGTATGCCGAAAGTGCAATTTAGAATATAACTAGTCATACTGGCATAATAACCTTATGCAATAACCATGGCCCTTAAGCCTAATGGTGACAGTAAGGATCTCCAGGCACAATGCTATTTTTATATTCGTAAATGTTTGGGGAAAGATCAATGTTCCAAAGCATACATTTGTGCTTTGGTTGGAGACACCACACAGGCTTTTAACTCTTGATAGGTTGAATCGATTTGGTGTTATGAATGATACTATGTCTTTGCTATGTGAGAAAGCCCTGGAGAGCCATGACCATTTGTTTTTTGAATGTGAGTTTGCTGCTGAGGTGTGGCTTTCTATTATGTCTTGGTGATTAGAAGGAGCTGTAGTTGGAGCCATTTGATGTCTTATTATAATATCCAGTGGAAGGGAAAGATGGTGATACTGGTGGTAAAAGAGCAGCTCTTGCAGCAACTGTCTATTCTGTTTGGCATGAGAGAAATATGCGTGCTCGTGGTAAGGAGAAGAGGAGCTCGCTACAGATAACCAAGCTTATTAAAACTGTTTTGTTCATTTCTATGTATAACTGTACAGTCCCCTTGAAGTTCCAAGGATGGTGTCAGTCTCTATAAGGCTGGTTTTGGAGTTTTGTTTTTTTGAGTGTTTTCTCTGTGGTGTTGACTTGTAGGGTGTCTTTTTGGTTGTTTAGAGATGCTCTGTAATGTAGAGCATTCTGTTCTGAGAGTTTTTTTTCCCCAGGAATACCTGGATGTGTATGTGTACTTAACGCCAATTTGGTTAATGGAATTCATTCATTTACCACCCCAAAAAAAAAGTTATGATGACACAGAACAGTGGAAGTACAATTGTTTCCTTAATTACAATAACAACAACAAAGCCTTTATTCATAACTTTTGGGTTGGCCGCACAAATCTTATTCTTCCTTATAATCTGAAATCTCCATTCCCCAGCTGCCCAGTAGAATACATTGATAAATCGAGCACCCCAAAACATCAAACAAAAATAGGTTTCAGCTTCCCTAACTGAAATCAGACTGGATTGAGGAATGATAATATGAGATTGAATTTTAATTGAACCTTGAGACTTAAATTTACTTAAATTGAGAATTTGAGACTGAATTTATGAGCTTTTTCATGTTCTGGTTCAGGTTGATGTAGCTTATGTTAGAATGCATAATTCAGATTTGAAATATGTTTTCTGCTTAAATTCTTCAAAAGCCTATTCATGTATGCTTGTGATTTTTGAAGAAATTTGACTGCAGCTGCAATTAATTATGTCATCATCTACGGTCTTCTATTCTAGTGTTCGCTAGAGGCCAAATAATGAACAAGGTAGTGACATTCCAGAGAACTGTCAGATTCTAATATCGTGTCAGACACATCTTGACTTCACATATCTTTTAGAATTTGCATTAAGCAGCATACCAAATCCGCTTTGTAATGTTGAAGTCAGTGTGGCATAGAGGGTACTAGGGAATATAGACGTATTTGCCAACAAATTTTGGACAATAAAAAAAAGGATGGATAGCAACTGAAATACTAAATAAGACGAGAGGTGCAGATTTTAGAAGAAAGAGAGGTCAAAGAACCTAACATTTCTCTAATTGGCTCGAAGAATCCTCGTCAAATGGGTAGAATGGCGAAAGAAAAAAACTTGAGCAAACAATGATTAATGTTGAGATGAAGAACTAGAACAAATTAAGAACTAGAACAAATTAACTCATGAAAATTAATCGACAGGGATTTCTTTCCTTGTATTTAGCCTACGGAAGATTGATTGTGCATCTGACTATCTGAGGCTGTCATATATTGATTCATGTTCGCTATGAAGATGATAGATAATAAGGATGCGTAAATGGGGTTGAATATTTACTTGTTGAGTTATTTGATTGTTACATAGTTACATATATTGCTCAACGCTTATAAACACAATCTACAAAGTTCCTAATTGAATAGTTTTCAATAATTCTCTCATACTTTTTTTTTTCTTTTTCAGGATTTTTACCCTGTGGGTGTGTGTGTATTTGTGTATCTTAAAATTTTTGTGCCAGTGTAATCAATCGATGCATAACCTATTTCCCCATTATGTGCTCCCAGACGGGGCACATAATATGTATGTGCTTGACAAGCTTGCCCGAAACATAATCTACCACATTATTCCACTTGAGCAAAATATATGATAGATAATAGAAGTACAAGCAAACAAGATGAGTTTGCAACTAAAAGCCAAAACATGTCCATTCAAATTATGAATATTTGTTAAGGAATTAAGAAACTTACGCATGGCATCTGACTTAGAAGGGTCACTTTCTTCACTTTTAAAGGGATCAATACCATGCTTCTTGCTTTGAACAACTGGACGAATGATCCCAGCATCTTGGCTAGAATTATTACCACCCTCAGAAGCCTCTCCATCCGCCTCTTCATCGATCTGCTGCAGAAAATCCACCATAAGAATCAGTATGAAAGGAAGAAAGAAAAAGATTAACAGTTTCCTAGGAAATAACTGACAATTCATTGCACTACTCAGGATATTGAAAGAAATGTCAGAAGATTCCTTTGGAATTAACATGATTACAAAGTTTCGAATAAGCAAGGTAAAGACCTTATTAACTAAAAAATTAATTGAGGGATGCCGCCGCAAGAGATTGTGGATTATAGCAATGATCACACGCTCCCCGGATGGTGTCACTGAAAGAGACATCCGACTCAACCTCTTCGCAAATGCAGCAGCAAGATATGCTGGAAGATGTGAAGATTTCAAACAAGTATCTAGCAGCTACAAAAAATATCAGAAAAATAGAGCTCAGAACACACAAATATAGAAATTACACAAAATGTTTTATATATATATATAT
>JBAKGM010000200.1:4805339-4828110 GCA_037177215.1 Asparagus racemosus | reverse complement strand
TATATATTATGCACAATGTATATGCTAAAAAATATTAAAACAACAGATTTAAAAGCACACAGATATAACATCCAATATCCTGGTTGCCGTTGACTTGCCACTGAACTTCTATATTTCTATGGAAGGCAAATCAACATTATTGAAAAAAATAAATAGCACAAGCTTATATAACTTACTTGGAAAAACACTGCCCGATGTTTTGCCATAAAAACAGCCGGTGTTAATAATGCATAAAGCTTTTCATAAAACTTAGGATACTCAAGGCCATGTTTTGTCATAAGAACAAACAGGCCACTAAGTGCCATGACACTGATGACACCCCCGATGTCATACGATCTTGTTAGGAAATCACTGGAAAAGGGCAAAAGTTAAAAGAACTTCCATCAGAACTGAAAGGTCGCAGAATATATAGGTATATTAAACAATAGAAGGTTTAGCATATTTCTTACCATAAGATTGCAGGATTTGCCATGTAAGGGAGTACATTCTGATGAAGAGTCGCCAGAACCTGACATTTGAAATGACAGTTAAACAAGAATCTGAAAATATGACAAGAATAAGAAAAATAAAAGAAACACGACTTGTTTCATTAGCAAGAATATCCAAACAAACATTATCATCACAATCTCCATAAAAGTATCCTAAGCTTTTCACATCAAAGTAGGAATTGATCATGTTTTACAACCAGTTAACAACTTGATTTCAACCCTCTAGAATGGTATATGGAAAATACAGAAAATAAAGGGATGGCCATGAGGCAGTGAAGGCCAGCAAGTAAGTAGGATATCTTACTGGCTCTGCAGTTTATGCTCTCATGCAATCGAGGAGTAAAACTGCAGAAGTCACAACATTAAGAAAAAAGATCTATTGGAACAACTTCCATGATAACAATTACGTCTGAAGTATTAGAAAGATAACAAAATATGTCCCTAGACAAGCACAAGGTAGAACCACGGTGAATACCTTTAAGTATGCAAAACCTTAAGGAATATGCTTTCTCCTTAAAAAAGAAGGTAACTACAAGATAAAGCTCTAAAGTAAAACCAAAATCATAGAAAAAGCAGAATAAGAGCTAAAAAGGAAAGTGGAAAATTAGGCTTACAAATTTGGCTCACATTCAGATAAACTTAAAAAATTACTTGAGACCAGTGGAAACCAAAGGACAAAAAAATTATGGAAAAAGCTATTCATTCATGCTCTTACGAAAAATAAAATAAAAAACCTTTTGGCTCCCTAAAAGCTATATGCTTCCATTGCTACATCATATTAAATACGGGGAAAGCAAAATGCAGAAGCTTTTGACGAAGGAGAAGGCGACAATTCATAGAATTGAATGAATATTGACATTTGACACAATTAAATTTTGATTACAGAAAATAAACAAAAGTGTCGGTTTGAAACAGCATATATAGAAAAAAGAAAAATTAAAAGGACGTTTCAGGAGTTACCTCTTTGTATATATCGAGAGGAAGTGGTAATCTTAGAAATGATAACCATGCATTGGTGAATTTTAACTTAATTTTCTTTACTATACGGTTAACAGAGGAAGCCTGCAACATAAAGAATTTAACAATTATAAGAAATATGAATAGACCATCAAAAGGAAACATGAACTACAAATTTATTGGTAAAAAAGGAGATCCAAGAAATCACAAGCTAAAGGAAATTACTTCTGAGATGCAGAAGTTGTGCTGCAAAAACAAGAATTTTGCGCAAATTGATTTTTCTAGCAGCCTAAACATCTAATAAGTCCATGACTTCATAATCATTGCTGGAGGTTTACATTGACTGGTTAGGAAGAAAATATTTCCAAGAGGCAAAATAACCTGAAAAATAACCTATCACTTCACTTGTAATCGTCTGCTGCAAAGACCCTGGCACTATGATTACTGTCCATAATTCGACCAAAGTCTACAAACCCTCCATACTTATATCTTCAACATGCTAAAACAATTGTGTTTATTTAACCAACTGTTCTGTTATGAAGGCTTAAAATTTCATGGAAAAAACTGAACGTAAAACATAGCTAAAGCAAGATTTATCACCAAAACATAGAAGGGTCGAAAATAGTGATAAATTTTATCTTCGACTTCTTGTACCGCTTCTCTGTTTCTTGGTTCTTTTATCAAGCTTGGTAAACGATAGTTGCTTTACCATGTCAGAAGGGACTGAAATTAGACCTATTTTCATTATTTATTGCATAAAAAATGAAGTTAAACCAGGATTTGCAGAACAAAACATATTATACAACTTAGTTGCCATATTATGTAGCAAATCATATACGAACATATATTGTGATAGCCCACCCACAATGAAGTCAGCTTTACATTATCCTCCAATCTTTTTTGATTTCTTGATGTGCATATTATCCTATAAAAGACTTTGGATTTGTTTGTTTCTCATAATGTCCTATAAAATTGTTCGCACAAAAATTTGGTGCTCAAAGATATCTAATAGATCTCTCAATATTAGTGGATAACATGAAATAATAGTTTGGACTGGAAACGTAGTATCAGAAACGAATGTATGTGGGTCCGCAGAAGATTTCCAGGTTGGCTTTTTTAAATCAGTGTGCTAATTCACCGTCTACAGAACAAAGCAACCGGCTATAGGACCTAAAGAATATTATACATTTTTAACAAATAATATAGTGAAAGTGCTAAAGTTATGAGAGAACCAGAGAATGTTTAGGTAAATAATTTATAATAAATTCGGACACATGGAGAAAGCGAACTGATCAGAATCTGCTTCTAAGGACCTAGCAAAGGCTTATCTATCTTCGTTAGGTGATAAAATTTTAGACTTGACTAATATGCAAAATGGAATACCCAAGAAATTGACTTCCCAAACAGCAAACAGATCAATGAGCATCCTAATCTACATCAATGATAAAATTCACTTGAATCGTGTAGACTTGTACAAAGAGTGATGGTGGAGAGCAGGATACTGCAGCAACAGGAACAGAACACAACTCCACGTCTCCACATATGCATGCAAACATAAACAAAGTGCATGCGTGCATCAATATGCCTGGGGGCAGGATGCTGTAGGAACAGGAACAGAACACAGCTCCATGTATGCATGCAAACATAAACAAAATGCAAACTTTTATAAAAGGTCTAATGTACACACATTTAACTTCTGAAACTTTAAAAAAAAAAGGTAAGATGAAGATAGTACTGTCAACTTACTTCACTGTGCATACCCTTTGGTTTTTGGGACTTTGAATTGCCAGACAAGGGGTTGGAAGATGCCTTCTCTGCTTCTTTTGGTGAGATGCCTGGATAACATTAAAAGTGCGTTAGTCAAACCGCAATGATGTTTGCAACATAAAACCAATGATGTGAAGTCAATGGAAGGGAATACAATATTCTAAAAGTGGCACTTGAATGCCTATCTCTGAAAGTGAAATGGCCGTAAGAACAGAATCTTGGGAGTTAAAGTGGTAACCAAGGAAATAGAGGATTTGCAGTCGTCTATAGCCATCACTATCCAGTCAGTGCCGTCAATTCTTCACCTAAAGATGTAACTTGCAAGTAGGGTCGGAAACGAACCGAGTAATTAACAATCAATTCGTTAATTGTTCATCGAGTTATTCAGTTATATTTAATTTGATAGTTCGTTTAACAATAAACAAACAATTTTTAGTATTCAGTAGTTTATTTTCACAAGACAATATAAAAATGACATAAAGCTCAACTCATAAGGAACATTTTAAGAAATTGCAGGTTGAAAGAAAAATCTCAGTAAAGAAAAAAAAAACACAAAGCACCTAAATATATTGAATGAAGAAAAGATGTTGCATCTATTGTAGCATAGATATAAATGACCACATCAATGTTTTGTTCTGATATACTGCAACAGGCATTACTAAGTCATAATAAACAAGACAGAAGGAAGTATCCATGATGTTGTATATCAAAAGTGCCTAATACGTTATTGGAGGTGATTCACATGTAAAGTAAGAATATTATCATGGTAATTGTAAGAGACTGATACTTACCCAATTGGCTCCACATCTCATATGTTGGTTCTTTATCTGTTGACTCCATAGGCGGGATGTGTGATAATATATAGTAAATTATGCGAACAGCAGTCTCCATTCTGCTACATAAGAAAGACATTTAATGGAAAAACAAGATCATTAATCACAATGTTGAAATAAATGACCAACTATTAATGAACATAGGCAACAGTGATACTTATGAAATAATATATGAACATATTAAAATTTGAGACTCAATAATGAATTTATCAACAGATATGATCTAAATCTGTATAATAAACTATACAACTTTTCTCAGATAATTAACCAGGACAGAACTTTTGCAAGAAGAGTAAAGGTGTATGGTGCAGCGGAAAATCATTTCCTCATAGTTTGCTCACTTTAAAATCTATAAATCAGCATCTGAATTGTTTCTCAAGCCAGTCTATGAGTTCTTTATTTCGGAGATATGGAAAAAGTTGCTCATTCAATCACGTCCAGTCAAGCTCTCAACAGTCAAAGAATCTAAATATTCAAGCCAAACCACTTCAGTTGAAAGAGTAAGACCAACTCAAATGTCATCCCATCAATATGTGTGGATGCACATACACGCGCGCACACATACACATGCACACAGGGAAAGATATAACATTTGAAAGATCCATGATTGAAACCGCTCTTGTTGACCTTTCTAAAACAGTGTTTTTTAAAAATATGCTAGGTAATTGCTCAGGCTACACCAAGTGCCTAAAGCCGTCAAGGATGTAGCACAGACTAGGATTTATCTAATTATTGAATAAAGGTTCTTAATTACAGTTCTCAGCAATGGTTCCAGGAACTCTTTAACCAATATCCAGTTAGTATAAGACTATTTGTAATCCAACTGCAAACTAAAAACTATAAATTATTAACACATATCCATCGTCAGTGTATCATCCAACATAAAAACTGAACTTAGAAGTCGTTTAATAGTCTCACTAAATGTAAAATTTGTTGATTATCCAATTAGCAGATTTCAATTTTTCTAGAATCATTTATTAAGTTTCATGTTTAGAAACTTGGCAGGTATCTGCCTCGGATGCAACGTGTCTTCCCAATCATCCACCTTCAGCTATGTAGTTCCTGGTATAGTTAGCAGCTTATACACAGCCCTTACTCTTAAAAGTTCAGAGAATGCTGGAAGCAGTGAGATCTTTTCTATATTATTCAGGCTTCCAAATATCAAATAAACTTTGTATTTTTATGGCCAAATGCATAGCATCTAATCAAACTTCTACAAAATCCAAACTGAACCCAACTCTAACCATCTAATGAATGGTCCATGCAAGTCAGATTCAATAACCTCAATAATTGTACCTGGAATTGTTGGGTTTGGATATTTGGCCTAGCAAGTTCAATCGTTCAGGTAAAAACTGACCTGATCCACCGACCCCACCCTGCCCCTTTCAGGAAACCTAAATAGGCCAGCCCCAGAAATTTAGCTTCAAAGAAGACTTAGACCACCCTTCCTACCAAGTACCTCGACAATTGATACCCTGGACTAAAGAAAGCATGACAAACATAGGAGTATCTAGTAAGCCACTTGTGTCTAATTATTCCCTAAGAAGGCGCTGAAGTGATCGACATGAGAAAGCTGAAACTTGCCTGAAAAAAGAAAAGAAAAAACAAACGAGATGATGTAGGGGGGAAATAGTGGAAACAGCCAAGCTTCCTAGGCAGAAGTCAGGATGCCTCCAAGTCAGGATGCCTTCTAGCAGTGACAACTGCACTGGTGGAAGCAGATGAGAGACAGCAGAATTTACTCTTTTTCTTTCTCCACTCCATATTCTTCCGTTTCTTTTGTATATCGAAGTCGGGCATATGATCACATGAAATAGTCACTTATGGGCTCAAAAACTTGTAATACTTCACAAATGGGACCAAATTCAGAACTAGATAAATAGCAATGTTAATTAACAATGTTGGTGATACTGACAATAAATGCAAGTCAGGCATTATCAAGAAGTATGAATGTACAAATGTATATAGTTGTACAAAAGTCAAACAGAGGAAATTATTCTTCCAGTAAATTCTTAAGCGTACCTAGACTCAGATAGCTCTCCTTTAATCTGCAAGTCCTCTTTTTGGGAGTCTAATCCAGGAAAGAAAAAAAAAGGACGCAGATCTTAGAATATGAGTTAACATAAATTTCAGATAGAAACATTTCCCAAGCACAACCACCAAAAGATTTTATAAAAGCAATAGTGAAATCTAACAAAAGTCACATGAAAAATGAAATAGTTACCAGCCATATATCTTGAGTTAGAATCAGTAGCAACCTTATACAGACTTGTATAGGTGAAATAACTGCACAAAGAGGAGAAATTAAGAACGTAAGATAGTGTAAGATAGTGACCTATCCATGTATATCGCTAATTCATTAGAGGTACCAACATTAGAAGTCATTAGGCGGTACCAACATTAGAAGTCATTAGGTTCAGGTACACAAAGAAAAACTTAAAAGCCAGAGGAAAGATTACAGAAGATAATGATAAGTAAGAATAAACATCTTTAGACTGTGGTTGTATGTAATCCATTTGAAACAATTATATAAAGGGGATTAACTTAATATAAAAGAAAAAAAACTTTGAAATAAGTTTACAGAAAAATAGTTTAAAAAAGAAGAGTATCTGCAAGAAATTAGAGTCTGCAATCTGCATTCACTAAAAACACTGTAAAAGTGTAATGAATCAAAAGTTCTAAATTCTAGATTGGTAAAGGTTTGTACAAAAAGAGGTATAGTAAGATATCCATAAAGAACTAGAATATAGTATATCGTACAAGCATGATGCTTTTGGTTTCTATGCAAGCAATCTCATTGCAGCTCTTCTTTGAAAATCCACCAGTAAGAGAATTCATTGATGAACAAAAAGGGAAATACATGTGCACCCTAATGCATGCACAAATAATATGAAACCCAGATGACCAAATACTTCACTTTATTGTTCTTTTTCCATTAGTGATGAAACTGCTAGAGATTATTTATTGTTTGTCACAAGTTACAGCATGCAAAGATCTCGATCTCTATGCTACTCCCATTAAGAAGCAATAGCAGAAGCAAAAACAAAGCATGGAAAGCAATCAATTTCATCCCTTTAAATGCAATTGTATATTGACCTTAATTTAAGTAGTATAATGCTTTGCTCTAGATGCAACATATAGCAAAGATTTCATTTTACTAAATGAAGATGACTTGTGTTAATTTGTGCTAATATGAAAGTTAACGGTTTCTCATTTTAGGTTAAGAACAATGAAATTTGGTTTTAAAGATTTGAACCAAGAGATCAATGGATGATATCTGTTGATATGGAAGGTTATGGAATATAGAAGTTTATGCAAAAGATAATGATTTTAGGAAGATAAAGATTATGAGTGGATATAAGGAGCAGTTAATTTTAAGCTCAAAGGTTAATTCTTGACCCAACATCATTTGAAAACTGACAAAGAGTTAAGAACATATTAACATAATGGAGCAACAAGGATGAGAAAGTTAGCTACATTTCGCATTTCTCATCCTGAGTTATGTGACATTAAAGATATATGCGTAGTATAAATGATATAGATTCTTAGAGATAACATATGGCATGACTATTCGGATTTGTCAAAGTTTAAAAAAAAACTGTACCCTGACTGATAGTACAGAAGCTACAAATGAGGCCGTTTTCTAGATTTTCATGCTGATGACTCCAATAAGTTTAGAAGTATTCATGACATTAGAGCATGGGATTATTGAGCTTTAAGAGGTCAACATGCTTACACTACCTACCAGCAACTAAGTTCACATATGGAGTAATTCAAGAGGAGAAAAATAGTACATACCGAACATCAAGATATTTGAAATACTTTGATGCAAGCAAATCTATCAAAGAATCAACTGAGGATGTACTACGAACCTGCATTACATGAAGTATTGTAAGAAAGAAAATATGAGGTATGTTCATCGGAATAAAAGAGGTAAAAAGCTATCAGTCGCTTGTAATGCAATCTGAAAAATGAACTGTGAAACCCTTAG
This sequence comes from Asparagus racemosus, assembly GCA_037177215.1. NCBI lineage: Eukaryota > Viridiplantae > Streptophyta > Magnoliopsida > Asparagales > Asparagaceae > Asparagus > Asparagus racemosus. The sequence goes on along the minus strand of JBAKGM010000200.1, from coordinate 4,820,074 downwards.
AACTAAAAAATCCAAATGAAAAGGATGCAGTGACAAGACTTTGGTCAACCTAAACAATCTGGAAAATCACGTTGATGATATACATACATACATACATCTAAACAATCTGGAAAATCACGTTGATGATATACATACATACATCTAAACAATCTGGAAAATCACGTTGATGACACATGCACGCACACACACACAGACAGACAAACAGACACACAGACAACACACACACACAGAGAGACAGACACACACACACCCCCACACCCACCCACCCATGCACGCGCGCGCGCACACACACATATATAAACCACATTTTTCTGAATATATACAAATTTATCTTATGTTTTGTCAATACTACAAAGGCTCCACATTTAGAGCACTTGATATCATACAAAAACTAAATTTAGTGATTGGAAAATCCCTTGCTAAGTTTATATCATATTTTGGACCACTAGCAACTCTGTATAATGACAAAGAAAGACCTATATGTAGTCAAAATCTTAGGCTCATTAGGACAGTAAGCAATACTCAATTTTAAGGTGTAAACCGACTTCAAAGTATAATGCCAAATGGGTAAAGAGCAGGTGAGAAACATTAGATCAAAATTAAAATATTAGTTATAGCTCCTATACTGAATTTCTCATACAATTATAATTGTATTTTCATGCACTAAGCTACAACATGTTTCACAAGGTGTTGCTTATATCCTATATTGGGATCGTTCTTGTAACCAATTGGCTTTTACTGTGAAGACATATATTTTCTCATACCCAAACTTCAGAGAGCCCTAATATGATTTCCAAATGGTACCTAAAAGCTTGTGGCTCTTATCCAGCATTAGCGTAGACCCAGTTCAACTTCAGTATTTAGCAGGCAGAAGACCTCTTTTTTTTTTTGCTTTGCACTATTCCCAAATGGTATGTGACATTGGATGAGCTACATTCTTTCCGGTAAAATATAATTGTATGCCTCCAAATTTCAGTATGTTTAATACCGCCAGAAACATGCCAAAATAGTGGATTACTGAACAAAAAATAAAACTTACAATGGAGTGAAGAAGCCGATGGTAGATAGCAGACTGAAACTTCCCATCTTTCCCCAGCTTCACAAAATCCATAATCGCATCCAATGCCACATCCTAAAACAAATAACAAAGACCAACTCCATTAAATTCACCTACATCACACCCAAAGAAACCAGTTTTAGCGAAAAGATTCTAACTTTAAGCGCCTCTTCAGATCGAGAATCAACCGCGATCTCAATCAACGAGTTCACGAACTCATCGAATCTCGCGCGAAGCCAAGCTTTGTAAACCAACTCCGGATCCTTCTCTTTACTCGGATCCACCAAAGATTTCGAAGGGATTTCATTTACGAGGGGGACGAAGAAGGATTGGAGCGAGATTAGGGCTTCGAGAGAGAATTTGAGAGGTGAAGAAGGGGAAAGAACCGAGAGAAGAGTTGGGAGGTTGTTGATGTGAGCTCTTGACGAGAGGAGCTGGCTCCCTAGGGTTTTGAGCTCCTTTAGGGTTAGGGTTTCCGAGGTTTTGGTTTTTTTAGGGTTTTGGTGGCGTTTCTTGTTCTTCTTCTCTTGGATGGATGATGCCATGGCTGATGAGCGAAGAGGAGACGATGAGAAAAGGAGGCGGCTTTGTTGGGGTTTTGTATGGGTTTACTGGCTTCAAGTTCTCGACTGGCTTATTTTCAGATAAGCCCTGCTACTTTTCTATATTTGATACAGGGTGTTGTGTGGTTTCCACGATGGAAAATTTTACATGTTATTCATGTTATTTTATACTGCAATTTGGACTTCTGCATATACATCCCTCAAATCTATCTTATTTGCAATCTTCAGATCGAGTGCATGAGAATCATGACAACCTCAAGGTCCTCTCGGTTTTCAGATTTGTAATGCATGATTGGAGATATTAAATTAACATAAATGAGAGATTTTTTTTCAAAATCCAATATGGAAAAGGCGTGGGTTTTAGAGTCTTCGTTTCCCAATAGATAATAAAAAATTAAATATTTTTATTTTTATTTTTGTTTTATATTCCTTATACTAGGTTATAGTTTTTAGAAGTGTGAATATGATAAGCAAAATATTGCATAAATATATGAAAAGTCATGGATAAGTTATGGCCTTATGTTTTCCTCACGCATCTTAAGTGAGTTTAGTGGATCAAATGAAGTTACTTGCTTTGCTTTTGAAGTAGAATATGTTTAAAGATTCAAAGGAAATTAAACATTACAAAAATATTTAGGAGAAAAATAAATCACTTATGGAAGGGTTTTCCCCCCTTTATGTAGGTATTGTTTGTGTATTAAAGAACGATGAGACGTTGGAAGCAACCGATAATGACCAAAGAAAACCAAAAAAATAATTTATTGTTTTGTTTTGATCTCAAATAACTATTTGAATGAGACTGGAGATGAAACGCTAGTGTTTTCTTTTGCTCTTCTTATTACTTGATATTTATTTTTCTTATTTTCTTGAAATGATGTGAGATGTGATATAGTGAAAGAGGCGTTGCTGCTTGTTGTTACGAATTTTCAAGGTTCACATGGTTTTTCTCTAGCTATTATTCTTTAATCATGCATCGGGCTCGTATTACTTTTATGTTAAAAATGATTTTTAAAGCCCATAAATAACATTAGAATTTCATAAAAATTATAAGTGCTGTATTCCTTTTTTTTTACTTTAAATCAAATTGCAATTTATTATTATTCTTTCTAATTTAATTTTGAAACCTAATTACGATCAATTATATACTTGTTCCGAATAAAAAAAAATTATGTGAATAAGAATTATGTCTGTTAATAATTAGGCTTATTGTTTTAATATATTCATTAACATACTTCAGAATTTTATTCCAAATTCAAATATTAAACTTTTTAATTTAAAATTTTTGATATTTGAATTTTATCTTTAAAAGTTGGGTTTTGATTTTTAGAAATATCAGTAGTCTGAAACTTAGAATTATAGATAAATAAGAAAAACTTAAAACTGTGTAGATATATTAATATATTATATTTCTTAAAAGTCTCATACATATTTCTTCATATATTAAAACTTTATATTATTACTTGCATAATTTAAAAATATTTGAGACAATGTGTGTACGGTAGAAGTGTGACATGCAGAACTAAGTTGAACTTTATGAGATGAAATCAATATACGCTTCTTGTTGTCTATTTCACTAGGCACCCACGAACTTTGGGTTGGGTTAGGATCAGAGAGAGAGCTCCAAATTCTCACGGCTCAAACTCAAGTTTCTACATTTCCCCAAAAAAAATTAAAATAAAATAAAATAAGGGAAAAAGAAAAATAAAAAATTCCATCGAGTTTCTCTGTTCCTCCTCTACCACTTCAACCTCAACCCATGAAATTTATCTCTTGTATACATACCCCTCAAATCCACCATATTTTGGGTTAACTAAGGATATAATTTCAGAAAACCTCCTGAATTTTAAGGAGTTTTGCAGATAAGCCCATGTACCCATATTAATTCCGCGAAACCATTTAGGGCGATTTTGCACATAACGACCCTAAGATCCTTTTATTCCACTTAACCTCTTGAAGAGTTTTCATTTTTAACCACCTAAAGTAATGATGTCAAGTCTAATGTATCACATGCCAAGCATGTGACAAAAGAAGACGTGATGGGGAGCGGCGTGAGGGATTCGAACTGGAGGCGAGAAATCGTCAACGACTTGGCATAATGGGGGATAAATTCCAGGATAAATAATAACATGTGTTACTATTTCACTCATGAACAATAGCCGGTTTTACTATTCTGTGAACAGTGATATCGCTATAGTTCACCCGCAAACAGTGACAATCTTTTAGAGTTTTTTTTGGAGGGGAGATGAGTTGTGGAAATCAAGAAAGATAATTGAAAAAGGATTTTGATGGGTACTAGGCTTCACACCTAGGGGCTTTACACCTTAAAAATGTGCTTCACACCCGGGCTTCACACCCTCATAGCACTTCACATGCCAATAAGTAATTCACATGCTCAATATCAAACTCATTTTTTTATTCATCAATGTCTATTCCTCATGGAGGATTACATATCTTATTTATAGGAAAAGAATGCAACTAAACACTTAAGGAAGTAAATAAAAGTCCTAATCAAATCAAAACTAAACAAAACTAAAAGATACAATCAAATAAAATCCTAGCTAAAGTAGAAAAAGATTTCAAAATCAAATCCTAAAGAAATTCTAACTGAAATAAAAAATTACATAGAATCAAATAAATTCTACTAAAAAAAGAAAAGATTCTAATTAATCCTAATCGCATTACATGGAGAGTCCATGATTGTCATGCTTCAAATCTCCCATTGTTTGAAAAAACTCGACCTCAAGTTTTATAGTGAGCGAGTGCAATGTTAGACTTGATTGTTTCTCTTCAAATTTTGGATCATTCTGCTCTGATACCAATTGATGGGGAGCGGCATGAGGGCTTCGAACTGGAGGCCAGAAATTGTCAACGACTTGACATAATGGGGGATAAATTCCATGATAAACAGTGACCAGTGTTACTATTTCACTCACGAACAATAGCCGGTTTTACTATTTGCTGTGAACAGTGATATCGCTACAGTTCACCTGCAAACAGTGACAATATTTTGGGGTTTTTTTGGGAGGGGAGATGAGTTGTGAAAATCAAGAAAGATAATTGAAAAAGGATTTTGATGGGTATTAGACTTCACACCTAGGGGCTTCACACTCTAAAAATGGGCTTCACACCCGGGTTTCACACCCTCATAGCACTTCACATGCCAATAAGCGATTCACATGCTCAATATCAAACTCATTTTTTTTAATTCATCAGTCTATTTCTCATAGAGGATTACATCTCTTATTTATAGGAAAAGAAAGTAACTAAACACTTAAGTAAGTAAATAAAAATCCTAATCAAATCAAAATCTAACAAAACTAAAAGATACAATCAAATAAAATCCTAGCTAAAATAGAAAGAGATTTTAAAATCAAATCCTAGACAAATTCTAACTAAAATAAAAGATTACATGAAATCAAATAAAATCCTATCAAAAAAGAAAAAGATTTTAATAAATCCTAATCGCATTACGTGGAGGGTCCACGATTGTCTTTCATTAAATCTCCCCTTGTTTGAAAAAATTCGACCTCGAGTTTTATAGTATGTGAGTGCAATGTTTGACTTGATTGTTTCTCTTCAAATTTTAGATCCTTCAGCTCTGATGCCAAATGATGGGGAGCGGTGTGAGGGCTTTGAACTAGAGGCGAGGAATCATCGACGACTTAGCATAATGGGGATAAATTTCATGATAAACAGTAATCGATTTTACTATTTACTATGAACAGTGATGTCGCTACAGTTTACCCGCGAACAGTGATTATCTTTTGGATTTTTTTAATGGGAGATGAGCTGTGAAAATCAAGAAAGATAATTGAAAAAGGATTTTGATAGGTACTAGGTTTCACATCTAGGGGCTTCACACCCTAAAAATGGGCTTCACATCCAGGCTTCACACCCTCATAACACTTCCCATGCCAATAAGCAATTCACATGCTTAATATCAAACTCAAATTTTTTTATTCATCAATATCTATTCCTCATGGAGGATTACATCTTCTATTTATAGGAAAAAAAAACAACTAAACACTTAAGGAAGAAAATAAAAATCCTAATCAAATCAAAACCTAACAAAACTAAAAGATACAATCAAATAAAATCCTAGCTAAAATAGAAATAAATTTCAAAATCAAATCCTAAAGACATCCTAACTTAAATAAAAGATTACACAGAATCAAATAAAATCCTACAAAAAAAAAAAAGATTCTAATAAATCCTAATCACATTATATGGAGAGTCCATGATTGTCCTGCATGATGTAGGGCAATCGTGGACCCTCTTTGTAATGTGATTAGGATTTATTATAATATTTTTTTTTGTAGGATTTTATTTGATTGCATGTAATCCTTTATTTTAGTTAAGATGTCTTTAGGATTTTATTTTGAAATCTATTTCTATTTTAGCTTGGATTTTATTTGATTGTATCTTTTAGTTTTGCTAGGTTTTGATTTGATTATGATTTTTATTTACTTCCTTTTCTATTTTTTAATTCAAACCTCAAATATTGCGTATCCTTATTGATGGAAAGCAGGGCAAGGGCCTCGATCTGGAGGCTGGGAATCGTAGAAGACGTGGCTGAATTGGGACAAACTCTATGATGAAGGTGTTGGGGTATTGTTCAGGTGAACAGTAATCAGCTTGAACAGTACCGTCATTGAAGAGGATCGTGAGAATTTATTAGCGGAGCAAAGCGTTAACACCATCAACAGGCAGTGAATAATGTCGACGGGGGCAACATGCAGTGAACAGTGACGGCAAGATTAGAGTTTTATTGGATAACTAAATAGGCTTCACATATAGGGGCTTCACACTGAAGGGCTTCACACCCGGGATTCACACCCTCATAGCACTTCACATGCCAATAAGCAATTCACATGCTTAATATCAAACTCAATTTTTTATTCATCAATGTCTATTCCTCATGGAGGATTACATCTCTTATTTATAGCAAAAGAAAGCAACTAAACACTTAAGAAAGTAAATAAAACCCTAATCAAATCAAAACCTAACAAAACTAAAAGATACAATCAAATAACATCCTAGCTAAAATAGAATGAAAGTTCAAAATCAAATCCTAAATACATCCTAACTAAAATAAAATATTACATGAAATCAAATAAAATCCTACAAAAAAACGATTCTAATAAATCCTAATCGCATTACATGGAGGGTCCACGATTATCTTGCATCACTTTCCATGGAAGGCTAGCTTTTGAAGTAAATTCAATGAACATGAAAACAAATAATGTATTTGATTTCAAAATGTGGATTTAATGTAAAAAGTATTATTTTCCACTAAATTGCAACCTATTTTCTAGGTCGAGGGCACCATTTTAAAAGAATATTGGCAATCATTCAAAAGTTCAAAGCGAGCCATGGACTTAACACAACTCTCTCAATTTAGAAGTATAAAAGTTGATGAGCTTCTAAATCTTATAATTCAAAGATTGTCACTATTTTTAGAATTCTTTACCTTTTTTGTGTGACATGTAATTTTGCATGATTTGAAATATCAATGATTAATTATATATAGTTCACCTAGCAAAAACGTATATATAGAAATTCTAGTCCTAAAAATTAATGATTAAACAAATCATCCATCATTTTTTGCGTTAAATTAGTACTATGATCAGACAAAGGATGATCAGACAGCACCCAATGATTTTTCTGCCCATGCATATTTCATTGTGAATACTGGAAAAATATGGGTGATAGAAATGGTGCTCACTTGACCTCATTAAATCTACTCAAATATTTTATTGAAATTATTACTTATTAAGTGTCATCGACTTCTTTACCATCGAAAGATGGGAGGCTGAACACAAGGACAATATTGTGGGAAAATAGGAATTGTAAGACTTCAGTTTCAGTAAGGTTAAACTAACTGAATGAAAAGCATGAGACCTAATTTTGGACAACTTATAGGTGATAGGCGAAGAGGAAAATATTAGGTTAAATGTCATTTTTTTCCCTACTTAAAAATTCCAAACCCTTTAGCCGAAGCCTATCTGACCTATCGTAGGAGCAAATATCTTCCTCTACTATTTTGTCTTCTCTGTTGAGTCCCAAGAGATGTTAATTCTATCTTACGTCTTCTTTAAAACCCCAATCTTCTATCAGCAATGTGGAATCAAGCAATCTTTGTGAATCTTGTCTCTTTTAGTATATTTTACTAGTTAATTTATTGGGTATAATAGTACTAACTTAATGCAAAAAGATGGATGATTGGTTTTATTATTAATATCTGAACTAAAATAATAAGTATTTTTGTTAGACATATAATAATTGGGTCATTGGTATTTCTGATTGTGCTAAATTGCACTGTCACAAAGGGGAAGAGTTTTGGAAATAGGTGACAATTTTTGAATTATAATATTTTGATGCTTGTCAGCTTTTATATTTTTTGATAGAGATAATCCAGTTAAGGCTATAGCTATCTTTGAATTTTTAAATGACAATCTGTATTCTTTTTAGATGATTTTCTTGACCAAGAGAATCATTTGTAATTTAGTGAAACAAACAATAGTTTTGAATTTGAATCCACATTTGAAATTAAATATGCTATTTTTTTCATGTTCATTGAATTTACTTCAAAAAATAGTCTCTTACATAAAGACACTACTTTATTTTGTGTTTAGGGTCTCCTTTAAAGAAGAATTGGGAGACTTTGGAAAATTGGGAAAAAAGAAGTTGGGTATTGCTAGTCTACAAGAATTTAATATTGTATTTTGTGTTAACTTGCAATGAAAATGAGCCTAGAATTATCAGTTCTAAAGTATATTTTCTAAAAAGTAAAATAATGATTGGCCTTTTGCATAAAGTTAGGGCAGGATTAAATTTTGATTGTGGTTTTTAGGCAGGATGGAAATTATGACGAGAAGTTTAATGTTCTGGGCTATTGAAGGTTAATATTACAAACGTTGATATTTCCTAGAAAAATTCTTATTTTGCTGATGATGTTTTATTCATTTGTTAACTTCCCAATTGCTTGTTATGACTCTTTGATTATGCATGCTCAGATTCCTCTATTAACTGCCGTGTTTGTTCCTGATTTGTCACTGCTAAGTTCAATTTCTGAATGAAATTTTTGGTTCTTTAAAATTGTCTTCCCCTTTCTCTTTAAGTTCATGGCATCACTATTAATTCGCAGTTACTGTGTAAAATCATGATCGTATTATGGAAATCATTTCATGCAATTGTTCCTTGTAGCTCCGTGCAGCTATCCACATGCATGCATGCACACACAGATAGTAATATTCATGTTTATATATATGTATGTGTGTGTATATATACATACATACATACATATATACACACACACATACATACATCTATATACATATATACATATATATCATTCTCCCTTTAAAAGAGGGAGTACTAGAAAAACTTTCACTTTTCGGAAATGCCCTTCATCTTTCATGTATTTAACCAATTTACACTATTATTACTGTACACAAAAATAAAAAACTCAAAAGGCCCAAACCTGCGTTCTTCTCCCTCTCCATTCCATCGGCTACCGTTCAGATTTTTCAATACCTCCCCACTCTCTCTACCTTTATCAATGGGCAATCATCAATTTAGAATGATGGTTATTATTGTCCTCATCATCTTAGATGCATACCCAAGTTAAGTTTTCAGAAAAATACCATAATATCCTCAAATCTCAGATCTTAGGCCATCTAGGAAGGAAACAAATTCAAGAAGGTGATTATCAAAGAAAAGATATCGGTCATTGATAAACACGTAAAATATGCATTATCTTAGTGTGTTTCAAGTATGATTTACAGATGTTTAATGCATATTTCATGTTTAGATCAAGGATATTGCTGTGGTTTGTGTTTTATATGTAGGTACTAGATCAAGATTGAAAGATTCTATGACCGTTGGAAGTTGAACACGAGTTTGAAGCAACAACAAGATTTCAAATGTGTGGTTCGTGAAGAAAATGGATGCATGAGTATGAAGAACTGAATTTTCAACCATGATGCAATTTGAATTCGGAAAAGCTCAAAACACAAAAATTGTAGCTCTCTTCAACATCTTTCCAACACAACTTGAATCACCTCATTCTGAGGTCGGACCAAAAAGTCACAGCCCAAATACCAAAATACTATACGAACGAGCACAAAATAAGCAAGACAGATTCCACCACACACTGGTGTGGTGCACGCTGCACCCGTGGTTCGCGTTTGTTATTTTTCTAGAATTTTTTGGGACCTATATATAGGTATTTTAGCTGAGGGTTTAGCATTAGATCTTTTTGGGGAGTGTGTTCCCTTAGCCGTCAATTAGCATCGATTTTAGAGTTCAAGTATTGAAGGAAGACAAAAATTTCTTGTACAAGATTGGATTGCAAGTTCTTATTTTGAAGATTTCAATTGAAAGACGGGTTAATCCTTTCCTCTTTTTAATCTATTTCTTTTTATAATTTATTTGCATATTTATTCAATGTATTCTCTTATTCCAATCATGTGGGATTAGATTTCTTGTCTAGGATTGGGAAAGAACCCAACTTTTTGGTGATTGATGATGAATTAACATATGTTCTTGTTGAAAGTTTAGATCTTTATACTTAATTTCTTACGAATTAATTTTGTTGATTCGCTTGATCACCGAATTAGCAATCATAGGTAATTAATTGAAGGACTGAAAAGTGAAAATTAATACATGATCTCTAGAAATTAAGCAGGATACTCGAACCACGAAAGTAGGCTAGATTCCTTGGGGATTATTTTGGATTAGCATAAAGCTTAATGGGTTTAATTTAATCTTGATTCCACTAAAGTAGGTTAACTGGGATTAATTAGGCATGATCTTTAGATCTTGAAAGAAGCTTTAGATTAATTTACGCTAATTCACCCTTTCTAATTTAAACCAACATTGAGAACTGAAGTAATTCATCACTAACACCAAAGTTGTGGTGAAAACCCTATCCTGGCAGTTCATTATATTGAATTCCACCCGATTAGATATTTATTTTATTTCTTTTATTTAATTCTCACAAATTTTAATCTCTTCTATTTTACTCATTGGTTTAGCTAGTTGAAAATGTGAAATTTGGTAATTAACCCCTAGTCCCTATGGGATCGACCTTGATAGCTACAACGAGTCCGTGCGCTTGCGTAGTTTGCCCATCAAGTTTTTGGACAGATTCCACCACACCGTGGTGTGGTGCGAGCCACACCCGTGGTTCGGGTTTGTTATTTTTCTAGAATTTTTTGGGACCTATATATAGGTATTTTAGCTGAGGGTTTAGCATTGGATCTTTTTGGGGGTTGTGTTCCCTTAGCCATCAATTAGTATCCATTTTAGAGTTTAAGTATTGAAGGAAGGCAAGAATTTCTTGTACAAGATTGGATTGCAAGTTCTTATTTTGAAGATTTCAATTGAAAGACGGGTTAATTCTTTACTCTTTTTAATCTATTTTTTCTTATGATTGATTTGCATATTTATTCAATATTTTCTCTTATTCCAATCATGTGTGAGTAGATTTCTTGTCTAGGATTAGGAAAGAAACTAACTTTTTAGCAATTGATGATGAATTAATATATGATCTTGCTGAAAGTTTAGATCTTTAAACTTAATTTCTTGTGAATTAATTTTGTTGATTCGCTTGATCACCGGATTAGCAATCATAGGTAATTAATTGAAGGACTGAAAAGTGAAATTAATACCTGATCTCTAGAAATTAGGCAGGGAACTCGAACCACGAAAGTAGGCTAGATTCCTTGGGCAATTATTTTGGATTAGCATAAAGCTTAATGGGTTTAATTTAATCTTGATTCCATAAAAGTAGGTTAATTGGGATTAATTAGGCGCGATCTTTAGACCTTGAAAGAGACTTTAGATTAATTTAGGCTAATTCACCCTTTCTAATTTAAACCAACATCAAGAACTGAAGTAATTTATCATTAACACCAAAGTTGTGGTGAAAACCCAATCCTGGCCCTTCATTATATTGAATTCCACCCGATTAGCTATTTATTTTATTTCTTTTATTTAATTCTCACAAATTTTAATCTCTTCTGCTTTACTCATTGGTTTAGCTTGTCAAAAACATGAAATTTGGTAATTAACCCCTAGTCCCTGTAGGATCGACCTTGATAGCTACAACGATTCCGTGCACTTGCGGATTTTACCCATCAAGTTTTTGGACAGATTCCACCACACTCTGGTGGTTCGGGTTTGTTATTTTTCCAGAATTGTTTGGGACCTATATATAGGTATTTTGGCTGAGGGTTTAGTATTGGATCTTTTTAGGGGGTGTGTTCCCTTAGCCATCAATTAGCATCGATTTTATTGTTTAAGTATTGAAGGAAGACAAGGATTTCTTGTACAATATTAGATTGCAAATTCTTATTTTGAAGATTTCAATTGAAAGACGGGTTAATTCTTTCCTCTTTTTAATCTATTTCTTCTTTTCATTGATTTGCATATTTATTCAATGTATTCTCTTATTCCAATCATGTGTGAGTAGATTTCTTGTCTAGGATTAGGAAAGAACCCAACTTTTTAGGAATTGATGATGAATTAATATATGATCTTGGTGACAGTTTAGATCTTTAAACTTAATTTCTTGTGAATTAATTTTATTGATTCACTTGATCACCAGATTAGCAATTATAGGTAATTAATTGAAGGATTGAAAAGTGAAAATTAATACCTGATCTCTAGAAATTAAGTAGGGAACTCGAACCACGAAAGAAGGCTAGATTCCTTGGGGATTTATTTTGCATTAGCATAAAGCTTAATGGGTTTAATTTAATCTTGATTCCACAAAAGTAGGTTAATTGGGATTAATTAGTCGCGATCTTTAGACCTTGAAAGAGGTTTTAGATTAATGTAGGCTAATTCACCCTTTCTAATTTAAACCAACATCGAGAACTGAAGTAATTCATCATTAACACCAAAGTAGTGGTGAAATCCCAATCCTGGCCCTTCATTATATTGAATTCCACCCGATTAGCTATTTATTTCATTTCTTTTATTTAATTCTCACAAATTTTAAACCCTTCTATTTTACTCATTGGTTTAGCTAGTCGAAAACATGAAATTTGGTAATTAACCCCTAGTCCATGTGGGATCGACCTTGATAGCTACAACGAGTCCGTGCGCTTGCATATTTTGCCCATCATAGCTAATTGTTGGCTTTCTCTGAATCAATATTATAGAGAATCTGAACCTCTTTTTTGGGGTTAATGCTTACTTGAAAGGCCTGTTCTTTTTTTTTTTTTTTGGAGATAGAATATTGCCCGCATAGAGGATTATAAAGATTGGCGCATATAAATCAGTCTGAATTAGAAATTGGCTGTTGGGTAGACATTTGGGCTCGGCCTATCCAATAGTATTCGTTTCCAACCTTAAGTCCATATGTCCTGTCCTTGTTGGTTCCAAGCCTCCAAACCCTTTCCTCTATGTCGACTTATTCACAAAACATGGTTTGTTTGACATTTTTCAAGCCATAAATTTTGGGATTGCCACATACAATAAATGCATTATATCTAGTTTCATAAAATTATATTGACTTCATCCGAACTTGCGATTTTAGTTACATATCCTTGATATAAAATTCATGTGCAACCAAACTTGGTTGGAATTTACCACTCATGCAACTCTTTAATACCCATAGCAAAATAAAATTTTAAGTCTAGATTTTGTCTTTAGACCCAAAGTTTTACCCTAATTATTCAGAGATAAATTTATCGCTCGGAGCAATTGATCGTTTGCATTTGGTGCTAAATTATCACTTGGGGCATAAAGGACTTGATAGGCTACCTTTCACTGTGATAAACTTTTCAATAGAAATCTCAACTGTAGAAATAGCAGACTATTACGTGTAAGCACACTACATGATTTACATACAAAAGTATATGTTAACTAATACTTTGCAAGGCCAAACTAACATGTCACAACTTTTTTTTTCAGAAATAATATGTCACCACTTTATTCCTAACAAAAGGAGAAAAAGGAAAATTTTAGGTTAAGCTTTTATATATACTTCTTCCTCTGCGGCCGTGTTGATTTGAGTGTTCCACTATTAGTAGCATCTCTTACCTGAACTTTCACAGAATAATATTATCTCTAGTTAGGTACTTGAAATATTTACTTCCCAAATTAAGAGAAAAAAGAAGGTTAATAGGAAGATACCTTTTGCGCTTGGACTTCAAAGTTGTTGCTGATTGTGAATTGTTGTGCCAGTTGCGTTTTCGTTGGTTTATAAACCAGTTGTTGATTTGTTTCAGCTGCAAACCAGTCTCCTCCACAAGTTTAGCTTTGTCATCTTCCTGCAATAAATATACGAGGAGTATCCTGTTTATTGGGACATTGTAAAGTTAAAGCATTATTTACAGCAGAGCATAAGCAACCACGCTTTGTAGCTAAGGTATGTACGTTGGTATTTTAAACCAATAACTGCACCACAATGTCAACATTACTATTATTAATCATTGTTGGAGAATCTGCATCCAACGTAGTTGTTTGAAGATAGTATGAATGCACTAGAATGACTGAAAACGAATGGAAATAGTCAAATAAAAGTATTAATGAGTTATAATTTTGATTTTTCTGTGGACCTGTTAGAAAATTCAATAAATAATAAGTATTTTCTTAACCATAAGAATATGACTAATTGAATATGCCAATTTAGAAGTTAAAATAGGCATGAGAAACACGAGATATGGAAGCCCTCAACATGATTGGATTTATGATTGGTGTTCTTCGAATCCATGAAGAACCATCTTCAAATCCACGAAGAAAATATTATAAAAGAATTTTTATTGGTAAAAAGTGATCTACCCATAGGGTAGGCACGGGCGTGGGTTGGGCTGATTTAGGCCCGTGAACTGGCCCACATGATTCAAGGCCGGGCTAGGTTTGACCCGAGCCCACGCGGGTCAGAGTGGGTAGGGCCTGTCTCTTTAATCCTAGATCTAAGACTGGACCCAGTCAACCCCATGATCCGCCTAGTGACAGGCCAGGCCGGAACTAGCCACGACCCATGGGTCGCGGATTGGCCCATGGGTTTTTTTCAATTTTTATCTATAGTTTCCTTTCTGAACTATATTAAAATTGTATTTTAATTTATAAAATTAATTTATGTTTTTTCTATTTCAATA
>JBAKGM010000200.1:4792323-4805239 GCA_037177215.1 Asparagus racemosus | reverse complement strand
TAGCTTGTAGTATGGCAACTACACATGCTGTCTGGATAAGACGATTTTTGATTGATCTAGATCTCAATTTGTTAGAAGGACCTATTGATATTTATTGTGATAATCAAGCAGCGATTAGCTTGATCAATAGTGGAGCTAATAGTTCCAAAGGAAAACACATTGAGATCCAGTATCACTATATTCGAGATATTGTAGAAAAGGGAGAAGTTAAAGTGACTTACATCCCTACTACAGATATGATTGCTGATCCTTTAACAAAAGGAATACCAGCGGAATTCTTTATCAAACATGTAAGTTTGATGGGACTTAGAAATAAATAAGTCCAAGTAAATTTTATGAATAATGAAATGAGAATTACTCTTCACAGATAGTGGGAGTAATGTTAAGAAGAGAACATCTGATCTCATGGATAGTGGGAATCATATCATTGGTTAATTTGGCTAAGTGGAAGATGTTATAAGTTTCGACCAAATTAACCCATGCGTTAAATGACAAATAATAGAATTAATGGCCTATTAAGAGAGAATAAATTTGTTCTAAATGTGATATTATTCAGGGCTGTTAATGGTCATTATTCTGATTAATGGGTGAATTAATTTGGTTTAATTTGAGGCTAATTTGGGGTGGAGGTGATTGGGAGAATGAAGCCTCTATAAATAGTGCGGTTCTTTGCTAACAGAATAATATAATAAAAAAGAAATAAACCCTTTCACCGGAGCCCCCAAAATATCCTATATTCTCCTCGTAGTTTCGATATAGGTCTAGGTGGATTCCATTTAACGAGATGGTTTTGTTCATTGCTATTTATGTTCAAGGGGATTATAGGTTTTTATATTGGATTAAGATTTTTATGATAAGCTATGTTATTTTTATTTTGTCTTTTTAGCTCTATAGGTTATAAATTTAACAGTTTAGACATGAAATGTTTTAGATAAGCTATTCTATTCTTTATTTAGATTATCATGGCCATTATTTTTTGAAGTAATTTTATTATTTTTTATTAGAGAGCAGATAGTCTCAGTATTCTGCAAAATGCTTTGTTTGCTCAATAAGAAAGAGTTGAAATGATTTCTCTTTTTGAATAGATTTGAATAGGAGGTTTGCTTTCACGATGCATACTAAAGATTGGGTTTTTGTCTATATATCTTAAATCTTGTGTATTCGCAATTGAGAGCTAAACTTTAGAAGAGATAAATTTAAGATTTCTACAGGTTTATAAAATACATAATGTTGTAGCAATGTGGCATGCTATTTTATTTTCTAGCATGAAATTGGAGATTCAATAATGCTTTGTTGAAGAATTATTTGAAATACAAAATAGATTACGATACTTTATTATAACTTTCTTGTCCTAATCATTGTATCATACTCCATTTAAAGCATGAATTTGAGTAAATCTTTCCATGAGCAATATTTCCTAAAAAATTCACAAAAATTACTAAATGTCTCATCTTATCTTATATATCTTACAAAATTCACAATAAAGATATTCAACCCCATGTAATGCACGTTCATCCCATCCAGTGAACATGAAAAGAGTCACTTTAAGAATTCATAAGAATGAGATAGTTTGCAGCATGGATAGAAAATCCAACCATTACCAAAGGAACGTGAGAGTTTGGACCCTAGATAGATAGAAGAAAAACTAGCTACCCCAACCATGAGTGGAGAATGGTGGGGAATGAGATCGTTCCATTCTACGAGGGTGTTTCCGTAAAATCTGCACTCTCTTTCAACCCTGGCTGACGCTCTCTCTCCTCGAACCCACAATGCCAAAGTTCTCCAAATTCCCAGTCCCAAACCCATCCCTCTCCAAAATCAAATTTCTCTCTTTCTCTTCCTCTTCAATCCCAGCCCACGATCAAATCCCTAACCTAATCCTTCCCCCAAAACCCTCACCATCAAAATCCCTCCAAACCCTCAAATGGGCCCCCTACCTCTCCTCCTCAAAGCCCAGCCCACCAACCCTCAACTCCCAAATCCTCTCCCTCATCTCCTCCAACGACCTCCAAGAAGCCCACCACCTCCTCCTCTCCTCCGCTCACCCTCCACCAGAGCCAACCCTCCTCCCCCTCATCCGGGCCTTCGGCCGGGCCCACCGGCCCAACGCAGCCATCAACCTCCTCAACCTCTTCCCCCCTCAAAACCCACCCTCCCTCAAAATCCTCAACTCAATCCTCAACGTCCTTGTCAAGGAGGACATCGACTTAGCCCGAAAGTTCTTTCGAAAGAGAATGAGCGTTCGAGACGAGCGCACGTTCGGGATCCTCATGAAAGGTCTCTGTGGCGCGAACAGGATTCAAGAGGCGTTCAAGCTATTGAAACTGATGAAGTCCTCGGCGAGTTTGAAGCCGAATTCGGTAATTTACAACACTTTGATTCATGGGTTGTGTAGAAATGGGAGTGTTGGAAGGGCTAGGAGCTTAATGAGTGAAATGGATAAGGTTTCAGATGTTACGTTCCATACTTTGATATCTGCTTATTGTAAAGAGGATAATTTGGTTCAGGCTCTTGTCATGCTAGAGAAGTGTTTTGATTTCGGGTTTGTGCCCGATAAGATAACGGTTACGAAGATTGTGGATGTTTTATGTGGGCACGGGCGCGCAATGGAGGCGATGGAGTTGTTGGAGAGAGTGGAGAGCAAAGGGGGAGTTGTTGATGTTGTGAGTTATAATAGCTTGGTTAAGGGTTTTTGTAGGATGGAGAAGCCCGAGGTTGGTCGAAGGGTATTGAAGGAGATGGAGAGGAAAGGATGCCTTGCTAATGTGGATACTTATAACGCACTGATATCGGGGTTTTGTGATTCGGGTAAAGTGGATTTGGGTATGGATTTGTTTAGAGAGATGGGGATGGTTGGGGTTTCTCCGGATTTTGAGACGTTTGATCTGTTGATTCGAGGGTTTTGTTTGGAGGGAAGGGTTGAAGATGGACTGAGAATTTTGGATATGATGGAAGAAACGAGAGGGTATGAGAGTAGGGTTAGTCCTTATAATAGTATCTTGTATGGTTTTTACAGAGAGAATAGGTTGGAAGAAGGTTATGAGTTCCTTAAGAAGATAGAGAGTTTATTTCCTAGAGTTGTTGGTAGGAGCTTGAGGATTTTGGGATTTTGCGAAGAGGGTAAAATTGGAGAAGGGAAAATTATTTTTGATCGGATGGTTAATGAAGGGGATATCCCGAGCGTATTTGTGTATGTTAGCTTGATCGAAGGGCTTAGCATTGGAGGGAATGTTCGTGAAGCTTTTGGTTTGATGAATGAGATGGTGGAGAAAGGATATTTTCCTATGGTTTCGACGTTTAATGCTTTGATTCGTGGATTTTGTGAGGAGGGTAATTTTAGAAGTTCATTGAAGTTGTTAGGTGAGATGGTTAGTAGGAGATGTTCGCCTACTGCTGAAAGTTATAATCCTTTGATTAGTTCTCTTTGTAGACAAGGGGATGAAGGAAGGGCATATAATTTCCTTGTGCAAATGGTGGAAAGGGGTATAGTTCCTGATAGTTTTACATGGAGCTGCTTCCTTGTGAATGAAAAATTTGAGATGGAACTCGAAAGCACAACTCGGGCTATGGATGCTTTATGCAATAATCATGTAGATGATTGAACAATTTTGTTGAAGTACTTGGTATATACTATATACCACACTTCGCTTGTTGTGTAGCCAATGTCTGAATTTGAAGCTGCTTCACCCTTTGGAGACACTGAGTAGTTTGGTTACCCTCTTGCTTTTATGCCTAGAGGTATGGAAAGCCCTGGTAGATGTTAATGTTGAAGACTTGTGTATGTTAACGTTTTATGACTGAGAGCCTATTAGAGCTCTACATTGACAAATTAAGTGACTGGGAGGCCACAAGTTAACTCATGGGAGAGCGGTAGAGGATGGACCATATTAATTTGCTCAGGCAGATTATTAAGATGAAAAAGTCTGAAGTTCCCAAAAGGGTGAAATAGAAAGGAGCGATATCTTTCCTAATGTGCTAAAAAACAATGCATTTGTCCCTAGGTTTTGTGATTAGAAGAAAATGGAATATTGTGGGCTTTGGAGAATGCTGGTGATTGCTCCAGATCTTGATGGATCCGATATGTAAATTAGACAACTTTGTTTGAACTCAAAGTTTGAGGACTAACTGAAGATTTTGTGCTTAATACAAGCAAAGGGAGGGGACAAGTTTAATCCTCGTGAAAGTATATCAAGTATAGGGAGAGCTTTCTCCTGATATTTTTATGGGAGCTCCAGAATTTTGTGATTTCTGAATATTTGTGAAGCCCTTTTGATCTGATAAAGTGATACAATGGCGAAAAGTTGTTTTCTTGTTCTTCAATAAATCAGTTGTATTTCATGGAGATTGTAAATGCTGCATTATTTGCTCAATGATTTGATGATGTCTATGTGCTACAACCAGATGCAATGGTCTTCTTTTTGTACAATTTGTATAATTCATTTCATGATATTTATAGTGGATTAATGCCATCTGCAGCTCCCTTTTATGTATTGTAGTCAATCAAACAGTGGTCTTTCGATGGTTGAAAATAAGAACGAGGAGTCGAGTGCAAATTTGGAAAATTTTCCCCTATTAAGTGTATATATGTATGTATCCATTAGTTTGGACAAATAAGGTATCTTCTGGTTTATATCCAGGGTATAATGCGTCCGAGTGGTAATTGTTACTCTTGTTTGCATAGCGAGCTACAATCTGTATTGATATTGAAAGCGTTCTTCATCTTTTCTGTAGTCAAATTCCAGTAATATTTCCATAGTAGTCGCTGTAATCTACTTTTTCATCGTATTTATAATGTAAAGAGGGAAAAATATATATATAAAGAGAGAAATATAGAAAATTTTAATTCTGCTCTTAAAACTTCTGATGAGTGTAGTATTGAAGATTACTTTCTTCTTAATTTTAGTTAATATCTATTCTGAACGAGGAAAATAGGGAAATATTTTAGAAGAAAATGGACCTAGAGGATTTGGGAGAACTCACCGCCAAAAAGTAGCTTGTAGAGAGAGGGAACCCAAATTCTTTATAAACCCACATCAAGTTATCCATATAACCGATGTGGGACTACATGTACCCTAACCCACATCAGAATTCACTTTCACATATAATTCTTTCTCAGTTAGAAAACATAAAAGCGAAGCGTGACACGAGTAGGTGTAAATTGTGAAAAGTTTTTTGAATATGAGAATAAGTTGCTCCATAGAAATACGTGGTAAGTCTGTTGAACAAGAGAACACTCCTATATATTACAGAGGCTGCAACTGAAAGAAACAAAACCCCTTAAAAGCCAGCGAGCACCTTCTCTACTCAGCAATCTCAAAGTCCATGGCTTAATTGCCATTAGTGTCTCCCAAGTTGAGATTATCTTCAACTCTTTCTGGGTCTCCGGAGATTCCCAAAACTGTATGTAATATATTGCAGAAATTTCAAAAAGTTACTATAAACTTGGTGATTTTGCATAAAAAGCTATCCAAACTTTTTCTCAGAGAAAATGTGCCATGAAATTTTTTTTTTCATTAAGGGGCTGTTTGGTTGGATGTTTTTGGGGGGAAGTCACTGTAGCTGTTGGAGCTACAGTAACTTTCCCTTTTTTACATTGTTTGGTTGTGCAAGTGGATGCTGACGTGGCAAAAAAAATCCTAGGTTGCAGCTTTGCAGCAAAGCCTCTCCAAAAGAGAGGATTTTGAAGGAAAGTTACTGTAGCATCATCAAGAATCATATTGATTCTGTGCTACAATAACTTTCATCTACTTTTACCAGGAGGAGCCAAACAGCCCCTAAACAACTATGTCAGACGAAAGTTATGATTAGTTGTCACGTGTTTCGCACTTAGACATGCTTTTTGTGTACTTTTAACTATGTCAGACGAAAGTTATGATTAGTTGTCACGTGTTTCGCACTTAGACATGCTTTTTGTGTACTTTTAACTTTATCTAAAGGGGCTGTTTGGCTCCTCCTGGTAAAAGGAGATGAAAGTTACTGTAACGCAGAATTAGAGATGATTCTTAATTCTGATGCTACAGTAACTTTCCTTCAAAATCCTCTCTTTCGGAGAGGCTTTGCTGCAAAGCTGCCACCTAAGATTTTTTTTTGCCACGTCAGCATCTACTTGCACAACCAAACAATGTAAAAGGGGAAAGTTACTGTAGCTCTGACAGCTACAGTGGCTTTCACCCCAAAAACATCCAACCAAACAGCCCCTTAAAAAGTTCTTGTTGTTTGGGTTGTCAGATATTGATAAAGATAATAGATCTTTTGTCCATGACATCAAAGTTCTTAGCAACAATTCTCAGGAGTTCATATTATTATTATTATTTGCAGTTTTGAAATTCGTGTTAGTTTTCTTCAATATAGAAGATTTGTGTTAGTATATAACTGAAATCTATTTTGATACGAAAATTTGAGGGTAGGTTTATTGATCCACAGTTCTAATCCAGAATTGGACTTGAGTTTAACATAAACAGATACTTATCAAAATTAGACCAACAATCCATCTAAATTTGAGTAATAAACACATCACATAAAGATTAAGGGCATGATTGATGGTTTAACCCAATTTATAAAAATATTTTTAACAGGTAATAAACAAGATAAAAACTTAAAAATCAATCAGCAAACACAGTCATCTTGCATGTTTAGAGTTTTGACCCCATTTTTTAAAGGCACTATTTATGTAATAACTTCCATTAGCACAATTTCTTTTCATGAAAAACAGCTACATTTAACCTCACTTTGGATTAGGGTTATTAGATGGATCAGATAGGAATAATCCGATTGCTTAGTAGTGGAATATTCGTCAAGTTCTTTAACTCCATAAATTAACAGATTAAACATGAGGTTAACATATATGTATCCTATTGCAACCCTTACTCTAATATCCAAAGCAGTTTACTCCTTTTTTCTATTATGTTTTTCTATATAATTGATTTCTGCTTAAAATAATCTTTGCTGAGTCCTCTCTCATATTGAGCAGTATGCAACAGATCTAAAGCCAGAAAAATATTGCATGCAACAGACAAACAAAACTAAAATTTGACAAATATATATTTCCTAACTTAACACAACCCTGCAAATGAACACCAGATAGAATTGCTGTCATTAGGAAACATAAATTAAAGCCTAAGTAAAAAAGGATTACGTTAATAACCTTCTAAAGTGAGAAATTATATTTATGTCACTCTTAACTGGAGTAAAGATTTCTGAACATAAAGCAAGCATCCGCAGAAGTTTGCTTAAAACACAAAGGAGATGAAACAAACGATAGAGTCACTCAAATACCTGCCAGTATCAGCTACCATTGATCTTTTCGGTGTATTTTGAATAGGAGTTCATCTGTGGAGTTAGCCAGGACATTATTGAGAAGAGAAATCCGAAATCAGAAGCTCTAGAAGATGAAAAGGTACCATTCAAGAAACTGAAACCAGAAGAATGCACGGAAAACAGTATCATCAAAATTTACAAGGAAACTGCACAGCACGGAACCTCTGTCAAAGCAAAACGTGCCAGTGATTGCAAATGGCATCTCAAAACTCGAACACAAACAAAAAGCCACTTATAAATAAGCAACAAATACTCCACCCTTGGCTAAAATGGGATGATACACGCTTGTATTTCATGGACGATGTGCTGGAACAGACACCGGTTATCAAAGAAGAGGAGCATCTTGCCATGGAGAAGCGCATTACGAGTTCAAGAAGTTAACTAGGAGAAAGTAGCAAAGATCAAAGAAGAAGAGCGTCTTGCAATTGAGAAGCGTAATCCAAGCTCAAGGAGTTAACTAGGAGAAAAGTAGCAACGAACCAGAGAAAGTAGCAAAGATTTCGCACCTTCAATCCATCATCAACCAAGAGCAGAGCTCCAAGAGGATGAGATATCCAATCTAGTTGAACTGTAATTGCCTTGTACCCGCACATTCAATTTACAATGCACCATGCAAATTTGAGTAACCCTAGGCTGGTGCTAGCTGATGTAGGGCACATTCATACCATCAGGTATGCTCTGGGTTTGTTATGATCTAGGTATGTTGATGATCCAGATTATAGCAGCCTGAATGTGTCATATTAGCAAAACTCAAGCCAACATTATAAAGTGACACATCAACCTTCGTTTACCCCATAAAAATGTATTTCCATTGATTGATACCATTGAAGCTCAAGTTACCAAAAAAGTGTATACTATATGATGATAACGACAAAAGCATTCAATTCTCGTATAAGACAAGCAATTTGAACTCAACATACATGATTGAGCATTCAATTCTCATACAAGGCAAGTAATTTGAACTCAACACACATGATTAACCTACACCCTGCAAAAATCTGCAAAAATCACACACTGCATCTTTATTCCAAAAAGAGGCTCAAATGCTAGAAAAACCCACCCGATTTCTTTTACAAACTACATTGAATAGATGAACTTCCAAATGTTGAAAGCCCACACACATCAAAAAAGAAAATTAGACATGAGTATCTAAAGCCCCCTTGAGCAAATGCAAGCCCTCCAAAGAAATGCTTCTCCTAACTCGGGTTCTCGGGATCTCAATATGAGGGGGTGGATCAGGTGAGAAGCAAACAACAACCACAGTTAAATTATCACAAGTGTTTCTCTTGAGCGCTTCTTGAACTAATTCCCTCGAGCACCTCTCAGGGTCATTGTGAGCCATGAGTTCTTTCCTCACTATAGTAACAGCACACTGGCTACTCATCACATCCCAAAGCCCATCACAGCCTATAATCAAGAACTCATCTTCCTCTGCGAGTATTGTTTCTTGGAGTTCAGGCTCGGCGCTTAAAGGGCACTGAGAGCCTTTGGGCCCCTTCATGTGCCAATCACCAAGGGCTCTGGCTACTGAAAGCTGACCATTGAGATAACCATCATAGATAATTCCACCAAGTTTCTCGATTCGTAGCCTTTCGGTGTTGCAGTTTGGTTTGTGGTCTCTGGAAAGCTCAACCGCTCGGCCACGCTTTCCCAGTACAGCTCGGCAGTCGCCTGCATTCGCAATTAGCATAGTCCTGAAATTGCAGTAAGTGGGAGGTTATGACTTGATTTGGCGGAAAATTTGGTTAAGTAACAGTATGATATTTGTCGATTTTGTTAAAAGAATGCTGTACTTCAATATTAAGTTATGACATAAATTACCAGTGACTGGAAAATTCAGAAATTTAAAAGAAGGACAAAACGAAGGGAATGGATGGGCAGATTATTCATGAATGCATCAAAAGGAAACAGAAGAGAGCAACAACAGAGAAGAAAATGTTGCCTACATTTCCTTCTATGGTTTCCCCCCCTCTCTTCTGGTTATTTGTTTCTGTATATAATGCTTGTGGTGCTCTTATTTCAACCAAAGTAAAAAGTGTGTTGGTTGTTAAAACTCGAACTCTTATTGAACTGAAACTAACATAGGTTTCTACATTTGTATATTAGGCATCCAAAATAGAGAAACAAATGGTTGTTGAAATAGGAACTAAAGAATTTTGGGAGGGTATCATTAATCTAGTTAAGCAAACTAAAAAGAAGTAATGTGGCATAGCTGTCGAGGCCTTAAACTTAAATTCATCTCAAACCAAAAAAAGCATAACAAAAATGCTCTCAAACACATGGTGAGGATGATAAACTAGAAGATACTTGTGTATAGATGATATTAAGTTTAACCTTCCAAAAATAAGGGCAGTAAGCGCTGTAGTCCCAGAAGAGCGGTCAAGGGAGCGGGAGTCAGCAAGTGCATGATCGGCTCTTACAAATGCATTCTTTATAGCCTTCTCGACACAAGTTGGGAAATGAGCATCTTCAAGTATAAACTTGAGAATATTCTTCTGAACGAATGATGCTGCATCTGTACCCCCATGGCCATCAAATACCTGCCAAAATGAAGTAATGCATCTTAGCATATATCCAAAATTGTATTGCAAACTAAATTACAGGCACTCCTCGACTAGAAACTTTATTAATGGTGACAACTATACATGTCAATAATGTGTATCTATTAAGAAACTAAACTTGCCAGAACATGAATGTATCTCTAACACTAACACAAGTCGTATTAAAATCACATGATTGGCTATAAATAACAACATTCAATCAATAGGACCATAAGGAGGACTCTGGGTGAGAGCTAACGAACCCCATAAAAAGCCCCTGGTGCTGGGAAGCCTTTTGATGCTGCAAGATGCTCAACAAGGTTATCAATACAAACATGCTCATCTTCCATATAGGACTTCGGCCCAATCTCAGACCAGCTTCCTGATCGGAAAACAGGCAAAAACCCGGACTTCCCATCTATTGGAGATGTCGAGCCCGGAGATCCAAGTTCCGATTCCTATCAAAAGAAACCAGTAAGTCCATGATGAATGAAATCAAACATGCCCACGATTCACAAATTACACAGAATGAACAAATGAACAAGAACATACAAATTCAGGTGATTCAACCAAGCGAACAGAGCTAGCGCAATGCCTGATGACCGAGAGATGACGAGGGGGCTTCCCAAGTTTCATCTGTTTCATATCCTCCGGGGACTCCGGATCTTCGCCCAAAGGAGACCCATCATTGTTGGATGCGTACCTGCTTTCTAACATGGAGAAAGGAGGTGAACAATTAACCTCAGTGGCCATTTCTCCCCTTCTCAAACCAATAACAACAACAACCCCAAGACCTAATCTTATCTTTTTTCTCTCCAATTCACATCAACAATCAAATCAAGCTAAACTTCTACAAATTTATAACAATTGGGTTCTAAAATGCTCCAAAATGGGTAGATACGTACTAATTCCGACACCTAACTACCTAATTCATCAAACGATCTAACAAACAATTCAATAAAAATCACTAAAGAATAAATCTTTGTAGGGTTTCCTTCGAATTCTACGAGATCTAAGGAAAACAACACGACAGATCAAAAATTTCCCCATTGAGAGAAAGAGGACAATTAATTTAACTCCTACTTAATAGTAAAAAAATAGAAAATAAAATTAAAAATTCAAGTATTTAAAGGAACTATAAGATTAGAATTTACCTCTTTTAATTTAATTTAATTTGCCTTTTTTTTTCTGTTGAGTTTAGTCTGAGAGGATGGGAAAATCCCCAAAAGGATCGGGGGGAACAAAAGCCACAGCTTTAGAGAGAGAGAGAGAGAAGGAGAAAGGTTTTTATACGGGCCTTTTGGGTGACCGGTGATATCAGGTCAACCGGTAGCATTTGCTGTGGGCGACGTGTCTAGTTTTGAGAGGGTGGTTGAGAGTTTGACCTCAACAAGGGTCGTGTTTTGGGCGGCAATGCGGCTGGAGATGGATGACCGCTGGATCTAGAGTTCGGTAATTTTGAACGGTTAAGCTCTTTTTTGAAAATATCGCGAGTTGAGCTGCAAGGACTTCGGTGAGGGCGACACGTTTCGCGAGCTTATCGGTTTAAAGTGTGAGCTCGCTGTAGTGGTAGGATAGGGATTAGGGTTAATTGCCAGCAGACCCCCTGTAGTTGCACCCAATTGCAAACAAACCCTATGTAGTTCTATTTGTGACGAACAGACACCTATTGTTACATCCCAAGATTTAGTCTCACGTCAGTGAGTGAGAGAGAATTTGAAGAGTTTTGTAGAGTAAAGTCTAAGGCTCAAGTATGGTATCGGCTAGCCGATCTTTGACAGTGGTTTGAGCCAAACAATACGTTACATTTAGTGGACCCCACAACTTAAAGAGCACCAATCGTCTCGCGGGCCCAGAGCACACTTAGTGGGTCCCACAGCTTACACTACACTAATGGTCTCACAAGCCCAAGGCGTGACAAATGATATCAAAGCGTGTGCGACTAAGTGCGATATAGGAATTATCAACCATTAAGAAGAGTTTATGTTGTAGATTAAAAAGACGATTGATCACCAGCTTGAGTATTTTGAATATCAATGTGACAATCTAAATTCATGTGACGATCAAAATTCAGCGAGTAAAACTAAACCATGAGCAAGGGATCATAAAGGG
Organism: Asparagus racemosus; assembly: GCA_037177215.1. NCBI lineage: Eukaryota > Viridiplantae > Streptophyta > Magnoliopsida > Asparagales > Asparagaceae > Asparagus > Asparagus racemosus. The sequence continues at coordinate 4,793,270 of JBAKGM010000200.1, read as the reverse complement.
CGTATTGTCTGCACTTTCCTGTTGCATTTCAATTTCAAATCAGAACTCTTGGTCCATACTGCCTGCTGTGATAAGCTGAGTAATCAGTTTCAATGTGACATGCTAACGAGAGAGACGTGCAGAGCATTTACCAAATGGAATAATCAAATACTGGCTCTGTATATAAAGTGAAAGGCTCAAGTCATCCAGGCACACAAACCAGTCCCACAAGCGTACCATTTACACAATGTACATAAAGTTACATGCCATTTATGAAAATACAATGTTAGAAGTTCAGTAAAGTACAGAAGTTACATATGTACATTAATAATCATAATCACTGAATAAACAGCGTAAATTGCGCTATTCTAACATAATCTTACATCAGATATTATAGATCGACAATAAGGTATTCACCAAATTAAATTAAGTGAATCTGAAAGTATTTGCTGAAAGAGTCTTTTTCTCTACAGTGTATGTGCACTACTTTGTAAATCAAATGATGTACGAGGTGGAGAATTGAAGAACATGCACGGAATATGCACGGAACACGGAACGGAGCATGCACGGACAATTTCTGTGCAGAGTAGTCGACTACATGGTCTTATTAGTCGACTACACTGCGGGCGATAGAAAGGCAGTTTTCTGGCTAGGAGCTTAGTAGTCGACTAATGGTATAGAGTAGTCGACTACACTGTAATTGACAGAAAGCGTGTTCACCTTAGTAGTCAACTTCTCCTTGGCATTAGTCGACTAATCGGGGCTGTTTCCTATTACGAGTCTGTTTGGGTTTCAGTTTTAAACCCGGTTCGTTTAGAGTTTATAAATACCCTTCTAGGGCATGATTGAACTCGGTTTTGAGAAGTCTTTGAGAGGCTTTTGTGCATCTTTGAGAGGAGATCTTGTGAGAGATTTGAGAGTTAGTTTTTAGGGTTTGGTGGTGAAAACTTGTAACTCTAAAGTGTATT
>JBAKGM010000200.1:4766648-4776852 GCA_037177215.1 Asparagus racemosus | reverse complement strand
GGTGAAAACTTGTAACTCTAACTTGTATTCTCTCTCTCTATTAGTAAAATTTCCTCCTCCTTGCCCCGTGGACGTAGGCAACTTGCCGAACCACGTAAATGTTGTGTCTTTACTGCTTTATTGTGTTCTTGCTTGGTTTGTTTACTTGTTTGCCTTGATTTCTTCGGATATACGCTGTCGGTGTGCGCCCAACAGAAACATATTTTCTTTTGTAGACTCTTTTCTTTTGTTTGGTTCACTTTCTAAAAGTAAGAAAAGAGATGAGATGAGATGAGTTGTTACCATATTATTGGATGATGTGACTCAATTTTAAGGAAAACTCATTTCATAATTTTTTTGAGGAAATTGGTGGAAAACAATTTTTGATGGTATCCTTATCCTATTTCCTTTTCTTTGATTTTAGGAAATCAACCAAACAGGCAATAGAAATTGGCTTTGACTTGAGAAAAGGAGATTCAAAGTGAACCAAAATAGAAACGTGAGTAGATCTGAAGGATTTATGTGTATCTTGGGGAGGTTGTATTGGAAGCTGAGTCGGCTGCTGCAAGTGCAGAGAACAAGTGATTACAATAAATAGCAGCCCTACTAGATTATTAACTTCTATTGTTTCATGATCTTATCACAACAATTTTATATAATTGTTTTGTTTTGCTTTCCAGATATTATGTAAAGAAATAGATTAGTTTCCCATGGCCCATATCAGCGTAGTCATGAAGCTAGGCAAATGCTAAAATAACAAAATGGAAAAGGACTAGAGGAGTACAAGGGTATATGCTTCTCCAGCTATGTGATATAGACATACATTAATTTGAGTACTGAGTCCTTAAACTAATGTTGGAAGATAATGAACGAGAGATATATGAAGAAGAGAACAAAATGTATAAGAGAACTAAAGAGAGAGGGGTGGTTGACTTCTTGTCTACGACCCTACATATAGGATTCTGCAGTACTAGGGTTTTTTTGTATTAATAGCTAGACATAGGAGTTTTCGTTTCATTAATAGCTACACATATGATTCTCACCTGATAATGTAACGGCCCAATGCTTAGCCCAATTGATCACTTGGACCTGATAAATGCCAGTAGAAAAAAATCGTAGGCATAGGGGGTGACCATTTCATTAAGAGCTTGTCATGTAAGGGTCTTAATGTTATTCTTGTATGAAAAAAAAAAGTACGAAAACTGGGGTTTTGATTGTTCTCCTGCAATCCACGTTATGATAATGTTATCTCTCTCAACTTCAGGAAAATCACTAAACCATTATGTTATTTTTTGTAATATATAGAGAGAAAAACTTCTTTCGACGGTCTAAGAATCAAGTTATCCTTAAGTTGAAATCTACAATACGTTTTGATATTCAACATTACATTTGGGCATGAAGCATGAACACCTTTCTCTAGAGGGGTCCTCCTCTCCCACACCTCTCCAACACAAAAATGAATATAGCGGTAGCGGTAAACAGAAAACATATGTTATCGCATAATATATGCATAATTTGGGACGATATATGCATAAAGATTGTAGACCAACTTGTAAACGCAGGTGCAGAAGCCAAATAAGTCCAGAGAAAGATATACGAGCATTCTTCCTGATCCACATCAAACGGTATACATTTCAGTCCTGCGTTTTTTATGTTTTTTTTTTCTCATTTTAATCAAATATGTCAACATTAGTAAAATATTTGATCCCTGCATTGCTTTTTGCTGCTTGTGAGGTTTCCACTAGATAACAGTGGCACGGTCTGCTGACAATACGTTTGTTAGTTGACATAGTGTGAAATTTCAACTGATGGATTTCTTCTGATATACATTACAGTCTCAATGGTGGAAAACTATAGGACTAGAATGAAGAGTCGCGTACACTCCGGGCCTCATCAACAAGTTGATGGACAAAGCAATGCTAGTTGATTCGTGTCGTGCACATAATATAAAGGGTTAATTTCACATTAGCACCCTGTAATATCGTACTTTGAACCGTATTACCCATGTATGATTTCGACAGAAACCTCCCGAGTAATTTTTTCTGACTATTTTACCCTCAGACAGACTCACTAATTTCACCCATGGTAACATCTGCAAAAATTTCATGAAGGGTAAAGGAGTAACTTTAGAGGTCTCTCTACCAAATCACACTCTACTGGTAACTAGTTTCAAAGTACGATGCTCCAGTGGGTCTACGCGTAATCGAACCTAAATTAAAAAGATTGGTCGCAGCAGAGCAACTTGTAATGACAAGCCCTTCAACGTGACTCTTCGGTCTCAAGATTTTCACCACTGTTGAGAGGCGCATGAACCACCTTAGATTACAAGATAAAAGTTTCAGACTAACGTATAAGATCGAGAATTTTGGGTATGGCGATAGAGGGTTTTACCATGAGATAATATCATGTAGGGTGATTGTTTTCGCTATGCTTGTGAATATAAGCGCGGGCGAGAACACATAGAACATAATCTGATTGAAGAGGGAAATTGAGAGGGTTCAATTAGATGTTGTATTTTGAATGTAAATCTTGTTAGTATGTCTTCGAGCATCGGGCGTGAGAATGTTGCGAGTATCCAGTAGCAAGAGATCGAGGTGCTAAGACTTCTTGTGACACCTAAACATCTTTTATTCCACTAAATTCTCTTGGACAATTTTCACTTAGCACCCAAAGCATGTGACTAATAAAGACAAAAATAACCCGCAACTACAAAAAATTCCATCATTTTATTCTTTTTATTATTTCCATTAATTATTTGATAATATAAAAACCACGCATCACAAGCTAAAACAAATTGAAACGTCAAATGTTGATCAATGCCTTCACTACCTAGCACGTGTATCATTAAGTTGCTCTCCATGAAACTCAAACTAAAATCTTGCATGTTGCTTTAAAGTTTATATATTTATAGCAAAGGGATGGTTATAAGTGGCAATGAATGAAAAGTAAAGGTGGTCTCTATTATTGTTCTGCTTTTCTTTTTGTCTTTGTTGTCTAGAGCTACCCATCAAATATTCAAATGGTCACTAGGACCCCAAAGACAGGCAAAAAGTTGAAAGCAACATGGGGGAAAATGATTAAATGGTTGTCGTCCTCGCATGTTTGATGTGTCTGAGATCATCACATTCGTCACGTTTTGTACCAATTCAATGAAAGATAGCTCATGGCTCACCATCAATGAACATAGCCTATAGAAGAAAATTCTATATAGAGTACCCTATGTAGAATATCATATAAGAAAAAATCAACCTGACTCGTGTTTGGACACATATTTTAAAGTTAATGATTGTACTGAAATATTTTTTTTTATTATTTGTATTTTAATTTTGTGTTTTGTTATACAGAGACAGCTTTTTAAAATAGAGTAAGAACACAGACCGCCTTTAAACTGCAATAATACAGCAATTATCTTTAAGAGGAGTTCTAATAGCAATCAACCATCTTTGACCTATTTTCTAGTCAAATGTTGAATGAAGTTCTCAAAATGCCTTTAAAAACACATGTACCAGGCATGTGACATATTTTCTTAACTAAACCTTAACCGAATTTTTGTGTCGTCGCATGTGTTTTTAATGGTACTTGGGGGACTTCAACCAAAATTTCATCGGATATTAGGTCAAGGTGGTTTATGTATTAATTGAACTTTAAAGATGGCTTTAGTATTTTCACTCTATTTTAAAGAGGGTTTTCCTCGGAAAACTGTTTAGTTTGCTGTATTAATATTTACTGAAGGGGAAACACATGTAATGTTCTCCTCACTTCATATATAAATTTCTATACAGAAACCTCAATAAGCACGTGGAATCCCTGGTCCTGGTCAACATCAAGTCCTGGTCAACATCAAGCAATCCATGCTCTCAACAACTTCTCTGTGCACCAAGCTTTCATTCATAAATGCACACTATTGCTATTTGAGAGTATTATTTATCACTTAAATATTAATTGCTTAGTGCTGTTTGTTGATTTCTAAAAAATAGGAAATGGAAAACAATGATAAAAATCAATTTCCTTGTTTTTCTGTGAATTTCTTGGAAAACATTTTTGGGTGTTTGTTTCGCATTGAAAACATGGGTTGGAGATGGTTCCTGTCTCTTTCTATTGTTTGGATCAAAACCCGAAAAGACGAAAGCACTTGAGTTAGAAACGGATTTGGCTCAAAAGCCAAAAAAGAAGAAACCAATTCATTGACTAGTGGGTTATTTTTTAATGGCTAATGTATTTCCCAAGCTAAAGGCTGAAAATGGGGTTTCTTGAAATTTTGACGTGGCAGGAATTTTCATGCGTCCATTTCCTAAAATCCCAAATCGAAACAAATTGATGAAGTAGAAAGAGTTGGACACTTAATTAAATCTTAAGTGGGGGATGTGTAAGGTCTTGGAAATCACACTTCTGTTTTTTTTTCCCCAAACCAAACAAGAAATACGGAGGTGGTGGACCCTTGTCTGGAGAAATGCCGAAGGGCCAAGTATGGAGTGACTATTACTTCATGCATGCATGTGTTTGTTACTTGGAGGTAGACTGGGGTTAGGGTTTAAGTCAGGTTAACTCTTCCTTGGAAAAAAAAAAAGGTTTATATATACAGCTGTTGGAAATGATTTGGACTAGTTGATGTTACTGTTTTCACTGTGATTAATAAATAAAGAGTAGTGATAATTACACTATCACTCCTATGCTGCTTCTATACTGCAGGAGATAAAAACGTGTCTATTCTTTTTAATTTTTTTCCCTCAAAATTGATGACTCATCAAGAGAATCCACACTTTACTCTCTATTATAGCGTAAAAGTAGTGTATGAGAGAGTAGTGTTTTTAAGATATTGTCCCTCAAATCTTATTTATTTTGAAATAAATCCCCTAAAAGTCACTGGTTACCTAAATTTTGTCCCTTTAGGTTAAATTTTAGTTTAGATGCAAAATAAAGTAATTTTTGGTAGCAAATTCTTCTAAATCCATAAGAAGTTGCATATGGGACATAAAATTTGCAGTTAATGCCATATAACATGTAGAGATTTTGAAGGGATTTACAACGAGCCGTTGTCTTCGTGACCGTCACATCTGGGGGTTGAAGACACTGTGTAACATGAACACAGAAAACACGAATGAGAATTGGAAGCAATAGGGGGAAGAAGCCAATAGAAAATATCGTTATTTGCAAATGCATCATTGTCCTATTTTATTTGCAGATGTGTCCTCATTCTAATTTATTAGCAAGAGCAATTGCTTATCATCCTTAAGCTTAAATTTTAATTTTAAAATACATTTTGATATTTTACATTACATTTGGCATGAAACATGAGCAACCTTTCTCAGGAGGGTCCTCTTCTTCCTCCCCTCTTCAATACAAAAAATGAGTACAACAGCATCAATAAAAAGAATACATATAATCAAAGCGCAATCTAGGACAATATATACATAAAGATCGTCGACCAAATTGTAAGTGCAGGAGCAGAAGCCAAATAAGTCCAGAGAAATATATAAGAACATTCTTCCTGACCAACATCAAATAGTTGAGCCATGATCCCTGCATTTCACACATTTTCATCGATCAATCTCATAACCGATGTGAATTAGTTTTGAATTTGTTAACGAATAGAGTTTTACATACCGATAGCCATGGCAGGAGGAAGGGCAAATTGAATTAGCAGGACATAATGAAATAGTGGATCTTGTGGCAGGAATCCTAATGCACCTGCTGCTTTCACTACTCCAATTCCTGCTATTGGAAGAAGAACATACCGCGCTACGATTATTCCTATAACTGTCGAAGGCTTTACTATAGATTTACGAAGTCCTGCAAAATGTTTCCAGTTTATTAAAATTTTCGATGTGAGTAAAAATTTTAGTTACTTTTTAAAAAAAAAATACATTGTAGTTACCTTTCGTTAGGTTCCCGCCAAGAATAAGAGTATTGCAAGGGACTGTGCCATCTCTGTATTAAAAACCAATAAAATTGGAGGTGTACTAATTAAATTGAATTTATACGTAGCTAGATCATATGCGTGTATTTAGGATCAAACTCACCCCAATAATGCTGTTGAGTCCTGGATTACTCTAAGCGGCGCAGAGGCTCCAATCATGAGTGATTTTAACCATGGCACGACACCAACAATGAAGCCGACCATCTATAAATTCATTCATTTTGTTATTAACATCTCATATACTATCATAATTCTCTAATAATTTTCAGCTAAAGAAGAGGGGAAAGAAGGCTTTGTACCGCTGCTATAGTAGACGGCGCCATGAGCTTTTTTGAGATTTGATGAAGTACATCCTTCATTTGACCCCAGCATTGTTCCTTGCTGCTTGTGAGCTTTCCACTAGATAACAATGGCACACTCTGCATCGAGATGGTATGCATGAGTAATTCCTGTGGTTACTCGTCTTCTATAAATCTCACTAAGTTAGATTTCAACAGATGGATACCATCTGGTAACAATAGCATAAAAACGAGAATACAAATCCTATCAGAACACTTCCCACAGGAACACTGTATTTCGAACCATTAAGAAGACGATTAAAATTCTCAGACTGTTGTCTGCTCTAATAAAATTTGTACTCTAAACACAATGTATAAACATCTGATAATCTACAGGACTAGATTGAAGAGTCTCTTACCGTCTGGGCTTCATCTACTACATTATTTGATGAACAAAGCAGCGCGTCTCGTTGGCTCTCTGTATTTGTTAGCTTGAGTACTGTATGATGATTGATCTCCATTCCTTTCATTATACTGTAAGTATGTGTCCATATGTAGAACGCCCCGAGCTGCCAGAATAAGCACGCGTTAATACGCGAGTTTGTGCAGGCGCATGTGTGTGTACATAGCATAGATAGTAAAAAAAATCTTACTGCCAAGGATAATGAGACATAAGATAGAGCACGGGAGTTGCAGGTGTTTGGATCCCCAAATGGATTGTTATCTTCATTGCAGATAGCAGGTATAATTATCAACATCAGATTGCCCAAATTCCCTGTAAAATAGGCTCAAACTAAGCATGAAAAAGAGGTAGAATTTAATAATTTCTTACAGGAACCAAGTCAATGGATCTATCACACACTTTTTTCCTATAGTGTGAACTTGATCCAAATATTTGGTAGGATAATTTTTTATTAAAAAAAAAGAATTTCCAGCAATAATGTAGGAAGAAAACTACTGTAAAAAATTCTGATTAGAGAAAAGTACCACAAACTTTGATTTAGAAGAAAGCCCCTGTAAGCATATTACTGAGTCAGTTAAAAAGTCTAAGATACTCTTATTTCAACTTAAAAATTATCCTATCGCAAATGTTTGTCACACTTTAATATGCCGAAGACAGTTATAGTTTAAAATAGTTTTTCGTAAAACATGTGCTCATAAGTCAAAAAGATTGGGTACCTGCAGAGCAACTTGCCATAACAAGCCCTTCAATATTGTGGCTCTTTAGTCTCAAGATCTTCACCACTGCCCATCCAAGAATTGTGCCGATCAAGAACGTTAAGGCAATATTAACAGGCATAAACCACCTTCAATTACAAGATAAAAATATCACATTAGCATAAAACGACCAAGAATTTTCGCTATGGTGATAGAGGATTTTACCATGAGATAATGTCATGGAGAGTGACAGTTTTCGCTAAGCTTGTGAATATAAGCGCAGGAGAGAACACATAGAATATAATCTGAGTTGAGAGAGAGGGTTCAGTTAGAAACTGTCACAAAGTTTATATAGAGAGTGAATATATGTTGCATATGTTTTTGTTAATTTTTTCTCTTATAGGTGTTAACCTCGTTGGTATTTCTTCGAGCATCGGGTGTGAGGATGTTGCAGTAGTCAGAAGCAAGAAAGACTCCGACAAGGCCAACAAGCAAGAATTGGAGTATTGGCATGGATGCCACCACAAGCAAATCCAAGAAACCCATTTTTGTAGCTGCTGCAGCACTGGAAAGAAATACCAACTGATGAGGAGGCAATAAGAGGAGTTATTTCAGAAAATGTTTTTTTTTTCGGTTACTTGCATATACACGCTCTCCTCTACTACAAATGCGTTGTCATTTATATTCCCTTAAGCCATTTCATTAGTAGTGCTAGCCACTGAACTCTATATGTCAGTATTTTTCTGTTTGGTTGAGATGCCATGTGAAAATTACTTGACATGATCAATAACCCATTGTTCTTTTGTTCAACTGAAAAAAGACTAAATTATCCTCTAATTTGACGGTAAAAAAAACTAATACACTAAAGTTCGAGATGGTTAAGTGCTAATAAAATAATTTAATAATGGCACACAGTCATGGTCTTTTTTTTTAATCCCTTTTTTTGGGGGGTGTTTCTTGTATTCTTGAGATGTATGGTGTTCGGAAGGTAATACCCTTCTTTAAGAAGATATTCAGATCTAATCATAGAAACGCACCGGATAAAATAATAAAAAAGCGAAAAAAATGAATAATATGAATACTTCCATCTTTTGTCAAAATAAGAGATCATGTCCTCTGTCACTTAGATTAGCAATTTACATCCTATATTAATTCCCAGCATGAACTCGAAATCTCTTATGGGAATTCTTGTTTGCTGTTTTACTTACACATGACAGTTGAACGCTGCCTATATGTATATCTCCAAGTTCATCAAGACATATTTTTCTCAGAAAAAAAAAAAGAACATCAAGACATACACAATTCTATTAGCAAGATATTGTTTATGTTATATTATGGAAAGTCACAAGTTCTTCAAGCCATAAAAAATGCACACATCTGCTAGAAAAAAAAAGGAAGTGTATCAAATTTCAAGGTCTAATGATGCAAGAGAGAGAGAGATTGGGATGAACTAACCTGAGGAAACCAGCGGTACAGAGCTAAAAGCTAGTATATGAAGATATGAAAGAGGAGATAAATATTTTTGAAATGAATAAATATTTGAACCAACCACTAGTTATAATGATCATGATAACTTTGAGATGCTTATGAGGTGCCAGCTTTGAGAAATAAATGGGAAATGATCTTGCCGTGGAAAAATTTAGGAGGCATTAGATGTGTCCTTGGGAGCAATTTTCCTAAATTCATTTTAGTGCTTTGAACCAATATTTTTTCTAAATGTGTTTGGTTTATCAAAGATGGAGAGAATAGAGATCCCCTACATACTTGGTTGTAGAGAAACTCTACAATCCACCAATAATATCTCTTCACGTACTGGACCCTGTGAATTATATATTTATCTAAACTATATAAAAAAATAACTTTAATCGTGAAGCTTACCGAAACAAACCAATAGTATTAGCCCATGTAACTAATTGGAAGCATCCTCTATAAATAAGGTTATAGAGGATCTAAACTAAGACGGAGAGCGATTAATCACATTTGGTAGCTTTATCTAGCAGTTGACGGTATTAGTCCCAAAAGTTTGCAGTTGTAACATTAAAGCCTTAATGGAGGGTCGTGATCTAACTAAGCTCTCCTAATGGGTAAATTTGAGATCACTTCCCATATGGAAGTAATTCTGATAAAACTTACATTCCTTGCAAACGTGATATAGATTTTGCATAAAAAAAAAAAAAAAAAGGAAGCCAAAATTTCAAGATTTAAAGCAAGAGATAGAGAATGAACTAACCTGAGGAAATCAGTGTTGCAGAGCGGTAGAAAGAGGAGAAAAGATAAATGCTCAAGTGAAGAAAATTTTGAAACAACGTCCGCAGATTGTAATTATGATATGAGAGAGAGAGAGAGAGAGAGAGAGAGAGAGAGAGAATCGTTTTGTATAGTTTTATGATTGGGAGGCAAAATGAGAGGATTTGGCCCTCAATGGGGTTGTTTCCAGCTGAATTATATGAAGCGTTGTGCTATTGCTAGCCTCTTTTTAATTTGACAATAACCAAGTGACGTGACCGATGTTTATGCGATCGAATCTTTTCACCTGCGGTTCACAAGTTATAGTTTACATCTGTTATATAACAATTCGAGTCCGTGTACGCACACAATATATCATATCATACTCCCTTTAAAAGCACGAGTTCGGGAAAATCTTTCGGTAGACAAAAATACCCTTGGAATTTAAATACTAATCCATTAAGCAAGAGTAAGTAAATTTATTTAAAAATATTTATCCATAACCTGCTTTGATAGTTTATCCATAAGCGTGCTTTGATAGGAATAAAATTAAAATATTTATCTATAAGCGTGCTTTGATAGGAATAGAATTCCTAAGATTCAATTTAGTGCCTTTATATCAAACATAACAGTGCCTTTATTTAAA
>JBAKGM010000200.1:4708867-4727504 GCA_037177215.1 Asparagus racemosus | reverse complement strand
TGAACTTTCGAAATCACACTAAACCCCTAATAACTTTTGTAGAAAGCCCTCAATATCTTTTAGATAAATTACACCAAGCCCCCAATAACATTGAAAATGCCTTTTCCATTTTATGGTTCTAATTTATAAGGGTTATCTGCAAAATTTAGAAAGTTATTGGGGGTCTTATTTGAAATAGAAAAGTCATTAGGGTTTTAGTGTAATTTTAAAAGTTCATATAGGCTAAAAGTTCATAAGAGTTCAGTGTAATTTACATTATTAAATAATTATATTAAGGAGTAATTATTGCAATATGCTGCGTGTATCAAATGTGACTATCCAAGGAATATCGGGAACAAGCTAGCAAGATTAATGCAGCTTAGTTAATTTACAGTTAGGTTAACAACTTTTAAGTTGGAGGAACATATTTAAAAGAACTGATAGAATTAACAATTTTATTTAATAACACTTTTAGATCTAGGAACTTATTTAAAAAAAGATTAACACTGGGATCATTATAAGAATAACATTTAATTGTAATAACTACATAATAATCATTAATTCATTCATTTCTTTTTAAGCAATTTTATTATACAATTTTATTTATTAACACATATTCAATAAAAAATTCAAAACTTGAGATATGTACATTCACGTACAAAGCACGTGCATTATACTTGTCAATCATACTCCCTTTAAATAGCATGAGTTCGAGAAAATTTTTTGGTAGATAAAAATACCCTTAACTCTTTTAGATATTACAATTTAATTCAAATCTATCATAATTATCCTAATCTCATGCAAACTACAACTTCAAATGTCTTAATTATATCATAATCCCATGTGAACTAAATATCCTAATTTTAATAATAACCTAATTATATTCTATTTCCATGCGAACCAAAATATCCTAAGTTTTGCCTTTAAAAGCACGAGGTCGGGAAATTTTTTTGGTAGACAAAAATACCATTAGCTCTTTTAGATATTGCAATTCAATTCAAATATATCCTAATTATCCTAATCTCATGTGAACTATAACTTCAAATATCCTAATTATATAATAATTCTATGTGAACTAAATCTCCTAATTTGGTAATAACATAATTATATTTAAATTGAACCAAAAATATCCTTATTTTTTGATCTAACAGTGCCTATTAGAAGGGCCATGTGAACTAAATGTCCTAATATTTATAATCTAAATCCTGATGTTAGTAGTATTTCGTATAAATACTGCTCCCTTTAAAAGCACGAGTTAGAAAAAATTTCGGTGGACAAAAATACCCTTAATTGTTTTAGATATTACATTTCAATTCAAATCTATCCTAATTATTCTAATCTCATGTGAATTATAACTTCGAATACCCTAACTATATCATAAGCCCATGTGAACTAAATATCCTATTTTTAGTAATAGCCTAATTATATTCTAATTCCATAATTTTCGTAATAACCTAATTATATTTTAATTCTATGTGAACCAAAATAATGTAATTTTTGTGATCTAACTGTGCCGATTAGAAGGGCCATGTGAATTAAATGTCATGATATTTTAGGTTCTATATGCATATTACCTTTTATTTTACCATGATAAATTACTAGCTTAATTAAAAAATAATCACACAAAGAAATCGTAAATTACCAGCAGCCCTAAAAAATAAAAAATATCTAAATTTTTAAAAAATAAAAAAAACTCACACACAAAATAGAAATTTATAAAAACAACCTAAAATTTTAAAACCTAACAACACATCGAAGATATAGGAATTATAAACAGCCCCTAAACAATTTGTATTTTGTAAAAAAATACCCTAAAAATTTCAAAACTCGTAAAAAGCAATCAAACTTCAAAAATTTACAAAAAACTATAAGAATTTCAAACCTAATGGTGCATAAAAAAGAATTACAAATAGCCAACTAAACAATTTTTAGTTGCAAAAAATAACCTAACGATTTTAAAAATTACAAATAACACCCTCATAATTTAAATTTTACAAAAAATCCTAAGAATTTCAAACCTAACAATGTGCTAAAAATATAAGAATTACAAATAGTCCTCTAAATAATTTGTAATCTGCAAAAAACATCCTAAAAATTTTAAAAATTGCAACCCTCTAAATTCAAAATTTACTAAAAAACCGTACGAATTTCAAGCCTGCAAACAATACACTGAAAATATAGGAATTACGAATAACCATCTGAAAGTTTAGATTTTGTAGAAAAAATCCTGAATATTTCAAATATTACAACGAGAGTAACATTCAATTAACATATTTTATAAATATTATTTTTATTATGGTAATTGTAAACTTTTTTGCGACCATCTGTGGTATAGTAAATAAATAAAAATATAATGCAAAATCAAGATATTTGACCATCCACTTTCAATTTTTTGGAATTCTTAAGTGCATTTTGCACAAAACTCTCCAAATCTTCCATATTTCCCAAATGGACCCCTTTAGCATATATGTCAACATGTATAATTAAGTCATCAATCTTGAGCAATACTCTCTATCACTCAAAGACCCTACCCATACTCTGCTCATGCACCGCCTAAACTTACAAGTGCAGTTTTGCAGTTAAGCCTCATCATACTTCCAGTTTTGCATAACAACCCCTATTGAATTCCTAAATAAACCGAGGCCCATATTATCTATATATCACCTAAAAAAAGAAATTCTAATTGTATTCAACTATTGTATAGCGGTATTTTTTTTGATATAATTTTCTTATGGTTTTTTATTTTTTGACACGTATTTGTTTACCTGCAGGATAATACCGTATCAATTCCAATTTCGTACTCAATATTTATTCCATAATTATGAGTATCAGGTTAGTAAAAAATATCAACAGTTTTTATATTTCAATTGTGATAATGAGTATAGTTGGTCGTTTTACTATTGAATTTTCATGAAAATATATGCTACTTTGTCTAACAATTTGCATTCCTCATATGCGTTTATAATCTCAAAATGAATCTGACCTAAAATAAAAAATTAAATTATTTTGAGATATTTAATCACTTGCATTACACGTGCATAAAAACTAGTAAAAATAAAAATGGGAGATTAAATTAGTTGGTCAAGTTTTCTTAAAGATGTAGGTGTGACTTATTACAATTCTAATCGAGATCAATGGGCATGATGACAGAGACGCAGCAAATCTTCCCGTACCTGCTTCCATCATTTGGATCTAAAATTAATTTCGCGAAAGAGATTTCTAGCGGACACAATTACGTTCTTTTTTGCCCTTCGGCGAAGTTCACCTATGGACGACATTCAAAGTTTGAGTTAACAAAGTCCGGATGAATTTCTTGCGAGTATTTCTCTCTATTAGAACATCGGGCGGTACAATACGCAATGAATTAAGAAACAGTCATTAAAAAAAAAAAACTAATCTAAGAAGCATGCTCATTACTCAACCTCATCCCATTGTCACACCTTGCTAGATGCATGCATGTGCCTCATATGAAAATGTTATTATCATTATTAAGCGTACGTTACTGGTCAAATGATCCTCATGAAAAATCTCAACAAATTCATGGAATCAAGTCCAAGCGTATAAGGCTCCGGGTGGATTATGAGCAGCCTTAATCTTATAATTTTTATGACCATTGCAATGGAATATGAGTAGTCTTTAATACTATGATTTAGGGCTTGTTTTTTTATTATAGAAAACACTTTTAAAATATAGGATCATTCTATAGAAATTGCATTTAATTTTTAATTTATATAAATCATATGTAAAGAGTTTTCTGCTGCAATTAACAGCTGGGTCTATTTTGCAGCTAACTTTACAAATAAAAAATTGATCACACCTGACCTACATTAAGAATCATCTCTCTGACATATTTGATATTTGTCAACTAATTAATATAGCAAAATTGAAAATTTAACTTAAAAGTGAGTTCATGTGGTTAGTTGCAATAAAAACACGCTTAAAAATGGTTTATATATAAAGTAATAACCAAAGTTGTTTTATGTAGAATCTCTATTTTAAATGTGATTTCTACGAAAAACTCCTATGATTTATGATCATTGCGAAAGAATAAAGGAAAAAAAAAATCTATAGATTTTGTTGCTAAAAATGGAAAGAAAACACATTACACGTGCACCGCGCGTGACGAAAGCTGGTGCCCGGCCGAAAGAAGAGAAAAGGGCAAAACGGGAAGCGTAAGGAGAAAGCGAGAGCGACCTAAAAAAGGTGACGTAAAAAGCTTGTGTGTGTAGCGGAATCCGAGAAAAAAAGAAACAGAAGAAGGAAAGTTAAAAAAAAAAAAAAGAGATTAGTTTATAATTTTTTAATTAGAGTTTTTGTATTAAAAGACAAAAGATTAATCTCAGCTTTCAGCAGCCCTCGAAGTGCATTTGCCCCCTCCCCCGTCTCATCCCCATCTCATCTCAATCAAAAGTCTCTACACAAAAAAGAGAAAAAAGGGGGAAAAAAAGCGAACCCACCGATTTTTTTTTTCATCATGTCTTCTCCTAGCAAGCGTCGTGAGATGGATTTGATGAAACTGTGATTTTTCTCGATTGCCCTTTTGATGGTTTTCGATTTGGCTGATTAAAGTTTGTTTTTTTTCCTTATTTTTGGGGTATTTTTTTGATGTAGGATGATGAGTGATTACAAGGTGGAGATGATAAATGACGGGATGCAGGAGTTTTATGTAGATTTCCATGGGCCTAATGACAGTAAATTATCCTTACCCATCTCTTGTGTTTTTTGGTTAAAATCTCTTAATTTTTTGAGGGTTTTCAAGGAGTTAGCAAATGGGTTTTTTGCTAGTGTGTAATTTTTCTATCTGTGTAAGATCTGGTTTTGATTATCTTTGAACTTGATTTTGTAACTTTATGAAAATTTTGTCTGGGTAATCCCCCGACTAGATTGCTCAAAGTTGATCCTTTTCTTGGATCTTATTGAGTTGTTGAGAGGTCGATCTTATTCTGGGAGTTCTTCTAGTTCTTTTATTTGCTTCATTATGATAAAGTCAATTTTTTGCAATCTGATGGATGCTTTGTGTGATCATTCATTGATCTAATAATTGTTTTTCAATGGGTTTGCATTATAGTGTTTGCTTTTTGGGTGATTTCATATCTATAGATGTATTATTTTTAGCTTCATTTGGATTGAGGCAGGTCTTTATCAAGGAGGAGTGTGGAGGGTCAGGGTGGAATTGCCCGATGCTTATCCTTATAAATCTCCATCCATTGGTTTTACTAACAAGATTTATCATCCAAATGTCGATGAAATGTGAGTATATATAGTGTTTAGGGGTGATATTTTACTTTATGATATTTTGTCGGAAAATATTCTTAGCAAGTTGGATTTTTGTGTAGCTTGCAAGTTTATGATAGCGTTATTTGATCTATTCTCAGGTCTGGTTCTGTTTGTTTGGATGTCATCAATCAAACATGGAGCCCCATGTTCGGTAAATGACTATCGCCATATTTCATGATTTTGTATATGAATGTTTTTGGCTAAGTTTGATGCCCATTATTGGGTTTATAAACTGTTGCGCATTTTTTTTAAACTGTTGCGTATTTTCTTTGTAGATCTTGTTAATGTGTTTGAAGTTTTCCTTCCTCAACTTCTTCTGTACCCAAACCCCTCGGATCCCTTGAATGGGGAGGCTGCAGCTTTGATGATGCGTGATAAACCTGCCTATGAACAAAAAGTGAAAGGTGAGACTTGAGAGATCCTTTGCCTCTTCTCATGTGCTTAGCATTTCATATCTGCTCGTTGATTTAATTATTTGACACTGAATTTGTCTTTAGTTTTACAGCAGAGAATGATTTCTTAGCTGGAAGGATGTAATTTGCTCAATTTTGATAGCTAATCCTAATCATTGGTAAATATGCAGTACTAAAAAATTTACCCAAAATTTGAAGTGTTAGTTTATGTTAGAAAAGTATGAGTCTAAACTATGAAGTCAATGAGGATATTAAATAAGGTGGTTATTGGTAACAAGGAAGCATGGAAGCTACACCTGTTTTGTGTCTAGCATGAGTTGCACATGGAATAGAGATGTGCAATGGGAACTCATAATTTACTTGAAGAGTAGTCAGCATGGAAGTAATACTTTGTTAAAGTTATGTGATTCCTTAAATGTCTTTAAGCCAGGCCAAGGAAGAGCAAATATCCTGATGTCCGAGCCAATATAGAGCTGGCTCAATCTCTAGTGTATGTACTAACTAACAAATTCTTCTGCAACAAGCTCACAAAGGCTTTACATTTTGTTGGGGGTCAAGGATTTGTGAGCCTTCTCTTTTCTTGAAATCTGACAAACAAGCGTTCAATGTTCACTGGTTATATAGTGTGATATATAGAAGATACCTCCAATTCAATGTGATATTTTGTTAATTATCAAATTATCGTAACCTGTTATGCTTTTGAAAGAGAATAAGTTGCTATTATTGTTCAAGAGTCACCCTTCTCTGTCACTTTTATATTCTTCCTTCTATTTTTTGGTTTCTTTTTTTAATAAAATCGCTGCACCATCTCATGATGCCTCCTTCTAGGATTTGATCCCTGGAACTATCCTCTTTTACTCCTTTATTCTCCCCTTCTTTGACCAGTCAAGTTCATCTCAGTTTCATTTCTGACACCATCCTAACTGATTAACATTCTTACATTTTGACATATATACGCAAGTGCCTCAACGTTTGTCCATACATATAAAAAATTTGAAATGTTCTATTGTCTTTAGGGCACTCTTACTATGCTACTGGTGGTTCCATAAAGTTACAGTTGCTATGCTTAAAAGTTAATTGAATAAAACCACAATAGACAAGTTTTACAAATAAGCTCACCATCCATGATATTGAGGCCAGTATAAATATGGTGCTAATGTATGCTTTGAAATAGGAGGTTAAAGTCATATATCCTGTAGGTATTATCTCAGCCCAGCACTTGTTTGGCAATGAGCCTTAATACATGCGGGATGGACAATCACCACAAGTACGAACTACTTGCAAGGCTCTACACATAACCTATGCATGATACACACAATATTAACATGCCATAAATCCAAATTTGATTAAACAATATTAACATGCCATAAATCCAAATTTGATTAAACAATATTAACATGCCATAAATCCAAATTTGATTATGTGTATAATATTTGTCAAATAAAAAATGCATAAACTATCACAAATTACTCCAGCTCCTATGCATTAATCATTATATATCGAAAAATTATTATGAACTCCAAACTTCAAACTATTATTTTTTCACTGATCTTCTTTGTACGGGTGTATTATGTCCATGATATTTACCATAATGAAAAAACTACAAAGAATCATCTCTGGTATTCATATAAGTTCTTTACTATGGTATATGTACAACAAAATTTATCATCATCTCCATGAAAGCTTTAAGTCGAGCAACTCTCAACACTAACTCAGGTTGGGAGCTTACCTCTATAGGCTCCACTTCATATGGATCCTTCTCCACTAAATCTGTATCCAACCCCTTAGAGTCAGGGAGTGGAGCATTATGTCCATTGCTTTGGGGTTATACCTATATTGCCCACCACCTTGTATCAGTGAGGCATGGTTCTGCTAACTCATCAATGAAGTCTCCTTGGGCATTGGCTCTTTACCTCATAACGTACATCATGGGGGTGCTTGTTTGCATGGAAGCGAAAGATAAAAGTGAGAAAATAACTTGCTTTTAACATTCTATGTGTTTGTTGAGTCGTTGACATGCAAGTGGTTATGAAAGTGAAATTCAAGAAACTTGCTACATAGGATATAATACTATTTTGACTTCCCCTAAAAAAAGTGGTGAAGCCACGTGAAAGTGACAAACATGGAATCACTTTTAATTAAATGATTGTAACTATATTTATTAATTAATCCAATTTTGTCACATCATCTTCACATTTATCTTTCAACAATAATTTTATTTTTCAAACAAACAATGTATTTCACTTTCATGCTGATGTCGATGTGAAACTTATTTTTTTGTGTTAAAGTTGTGAAGGTTAGTTAGTTGTTAAGGATACTGATTAGTTGTTAAGAATTACAACTTAACATTAACCTTAACAACTAATCGATAAATTAAAATGTTGCGATCCTTTTCCAAAACCTGAGTTGTTGAGGCAATTCTAACTGGTCAATTGCCTCATCATGTTGCTCTACAGCTTCATCAATGTTCTGAGAAATAACCTGAGCAATAGTAAGATAGAATATCAGCAATAAAAAATATACTAATAATCTTAACAACTAAGAGATAATCTTAACAACTAAGAGATAACCTTCACAGCTAATCGACAACAACTACAATGCTTACTCATGCGGGAAGATTATTCACATCTTCTGATCCCTTTCTGATATTTGTTTGGGGGGTAACCTATCTTGGGCTACGTGCTCTAGTAGTCTCAACTTTATCCTTCTCCTTTTCTCTTCATTCTTTCTTTGGTTCTTTAAAAATCTTAGCCATTACCTTCTCCCCTCTTGGATCTTCTTTAGGGATTTCTAGAAGCTTAATCGTAACTTTTAGAGCTTTAGTTTTGACTGTTGAGGTTTTAAGTGAACCGCCATCTCAATGTCTTACCCAATTTGTGAGAAGAGGCCTTGATTTAGTCCCAGATACTGGCTTTTTGATACCAGTTGATAGTACTAAAGTTGCACATGAGAAATATAAGATTAAGAACTAAGCATAAACCTTAACAATAAAACAGTAACATTAACAACTAAACAGTAAATTTAACAACTAAACAATAAACTTAACAACTAATTAGTAACATTCACAACCAATCTGAAACCTTAACAATTAATCTGAAATAACAACTAATCTGTAAACTTAACAACCAATCTGAAACTTTAACAACTAATCTGTAAATTTAACATCTAATTCGTGACGTTAACAACTAATCAGTAAACTTTACAACTAATTTGTAACATGCACAACTAAGCAGTAAGGTTAACACCTAATCAATACACTTAACAATTAACAGTAGGAATATTTACAGAACCTAGCTAAATACACCCTTGCATGTAAAATTCTTTTGCCTCTTTCTAGACCTTTTAATGTAGCTTTAATTACAAAATTTGTCTCGTCGTAGATATATCTCCCTCAAGCCATGTTCTTAACTTGTTTAATACTATCGACAAACTTGAACAAGTGTCTTGGGATCTAGAATAGCACAGAGTCTTTTACCTCATCACGCTTCGTAAACCGTGCGAGCGTCATGAGGAGAGCCTTAACATGTCTGGTGGATGATTGGGGTGCATCCTTGCTGTCATCCTTTCTCTTGGCAGAATGCCTTCGTCAAATACGATTATTTCTATCTTGGTTGGGACCAATAAAATCCTTGTCATCTGGGAATCATATATGGTTTATAACTCATTTACTGTTGAATGAACACTCAATGTCTTCTCCGATTTTGAAATCTGTGAAGACAAATTTCTTCTTCGTTTGGTCCCACTGTCTCAACACGTGTTTGAAAGTGCGAAGATCGAGACCTAGGTATCAAAATTGACATAGTGTCTAAGCACATAATCTTTGTGGGCATCGCAATGTCTTTTAGCCGCAAGTGGGACTAGCGAATGCATAAACTCGTAGTATGCAGTGAAGCTTGATGTAGGGCGGAACTCTGATGCAACCTTTTGTCTGAAAAGCAAAATAACAATACGTAATAGTTTGTATATAAACTGTAACATTATCAACCAACTGATAACCTTAACTAATCGTTAACTTTAACAGCTAAATTATAACCTTAACAACCAATCAATAACCTTAACCAGTATTATAAATAACGCTCAATAGCGGCGCGATAGCGGTTTTGATAGCGGTCGCGGCCACAAACTGCTAGGCTTTCATGCTAAGCAGTGGACTATTGCAAGTGAAGTCGCTTTCCGCTCGAAATCGCGGCAAAAAGCGCGTCATAGCACTGCTAGCGGTTAAAAAGCGGTTTTAAGCGTTATTTTAAATAGCGGTTTTAAGTTGCCCATCCGAACCTGACCCGAATGCAATTAAAATCCTATTCCAACTACGTAGTCTCTTTCTCTCGAGTCTCGCAGTCAGCGCTTCGTCTCTTAAAAACCCTAGCGTTGAAGTCCATCTCCGAGAGCTCCTCCTTCGGCGAGCTCCTCCTTCGGCGGGCTCCTCCTCCGGTGAGCTTCACCTTTGATTCCCATCAGCAACAGTTCCAGCAGCATCAGTTCTCCAGCAGTTCTTCTCTCGAGTCTTTGAAGCTCCTAGTCCCAGCAGTTCTCCAGCAGTAGCAACAGTTTTCCAGCAGAAGTTGATCATACTCCACCTCGACCACCTCAGCAAATCTCCATTCCATTCACTGTTTTGATTCATATTTTTTTGAATATTTAAATATATTTATATTTGATCGCTATTTGACTATGCGATATTTGTCGCTATTTTGCCGCAATAGCCCCAAATAGCCTTAGCGGTACCTCGCCACGACGCGACGTTATCCGTTATCAGTAACCCTGACCTTAACAACTAACATCAAAACTGTAACCTTAACGACCAATTAATAACCTTAACAACTAATCGTTAATCTTAACTAATCAATATCCTTGACAACTAACAACTAATCTTCACAACAACACATCCTTTAAAATTAAACTAGTATCTTAACACAAACAGCTATCAATCACAATGGGGTATGAAAATTAACAACCTATATATAAACTTAACAACTAAAGTATGCAGTAAACAACCACTAACTATTTTGTTTAACAAGTCACTTCTTTGGCGTTGATTTCTTCATGCTTGCGAAAACTCTCCTCTTTGTTCCTTCTTTTAGATCTAAGAGAACTTTGGTTGCATCGTCTGTGCTGCCGTCGTGATGTTAAAGGCCATCATCCACACAGTCAACCGGGTTGGGGGTGGGGGATGATTAATTGTGATGTCCTCGAGAACCTTTTCCATTGTTTCTCTAGCATTTGTAGCCCCATCATTCAACTCTGGGTTCAAATTTGATTTTATGGCGACTTCATATTGTGAGCCGTCGTCATTTAAGTCTTCTACAGGGGAGATTATCTTCGGCTGTGACTTGGCTGCCATGGTTTGAAGGAATGGAAGCAAGCCGGAGATGAAAGGAGTGAAGGAAGGCCAGATGAGAACAAAGTTTGGAAACCTCTTTGGGGTAGGCTAATTTGGGGTTAGGTTTTCGATTTGGGTCTGGGAGAGATAAGAGAGATGAAAGTGGGCACGGTTTACGAGCAGTCGAGTGGGCGCAGTTAAATCAAAGGGCATTTTGGGTTTTTTCTAACCATCGTTCACGTGGGAACCAATTTAGGTGGGCTAAGGGATTACAAAATGTGCTTTAGGGGGTTTTTTGGGTGTTGAAAAAGTCTTTTTTTGGGGGGTGTGTGGGGGCGGGGGGCAAATTCCATTTACTATTTTGGGGGCTACAAGCATTTTTCCCTTTTTTTAAAGTACCATATTTTCAATTCACTCTCGAATTTCTAAACACCCCCTCATGGTCGAGGTAAAGGTCACAATTGTCAATAACCCATATATCCATGTCATTAGGTAGGTTAGAATTCGTGCCAATATTGAAATCATCATTTGCCCTCTCCTCATGTATAGAGTACACTATTTCAATCACTCTGACTAAAGAAAGTTCCAACTTTACATGGTCAGCTAAAATGATCACATGATCCATCTTCATCACACTCATAATCCAAATCCATGAAGTGGGGTTTTCACGATTGCAAGTCAGATAACTAGGTTGAGTAATATTGAAAAGCTGGCCTTGGAGGGAGGTTCCGACTTAGAAGCATGGGAACCCGACTCCATTGATTTGGATCTTTAGTCGATGAGATGCATCCTGCAATCACTTTAGCTCACTGCGTAGTGAGAACTTCATTGCTCACTGCAATTAAGATTGTTTCCTTTATAAATGAGGAGATGAATCATGATGATTTCAATAACAACAAAGGTTCTAACACAATGATGGTTTGGATATGTGGGGTATTAAGGGTTGTGAATGTGACACTTACCTTAACCATGTTGCACGAGACGTGACAAAATATGGATCTGAAGGGTTATCCTCTCATTGTCTCTGATGAGTTGGCAGAATTGAACCTAACTGATGAGGAGTGGTGAGCTAATTCTAGTGATAACCCCAAGGCGATGGACAATGGTTATCCTCTCACTAGCTCTGAGGGACAAAATATGGATCTGAAGGGTTCAGATGAAGTGGAGCCTATCGAGGTAGGGCTTTGAGCCTAAGTCTGTTGGGAGTTGCTCACTGTATAGCTATTCGGGAGATGATGATAAATTTTGTTGTATATATACCATATTAAAAGGATTTGTACAAATATCAGAAATAATTCTTTGATGTTTTGCCAAAGAATCTGAATATA
Organism: Asparagus racemosus; assembly: GCA_037177215.1. Lineage (NCBI taxonomy): Eukaryota > Viridiplantae > Streptophyta > Magnoliopsida > Asparagales > Asparagaceae > Asparagus > Asparagus racemosus. The sequence continues at coordinate 4,715,187 of JBAKGM010000200.1, read as the reverse complement.
ATTTATCGTGCAAAGACGTTTATACAAGAAGCGATATAACTTTTGAAGTTCCTAGTAATTCTTCTATATATAATGATTAAGCCAACATGCCAACTTGAGTATTTTTGTGATAGTTTGTGTTCTTTGATTTGACAAATATTATCCACATAGTCAGATTTGTATTTGTGACATGTTGATAAACTGCATCATGCACATGTTATGTGTTTGTGTTGTATGAAGCCCTGCAAGTATTTTATACTTACGGCGGTTGTCTGACCATGCATGCCTCAAGACTTGCTGAGCAAATGTTTTGGTTGCGATAGGTATTGCCTATAGGGAACAAACACATTTGACATGTCTTTCTGGACTACATGGAGATAACTGTTGAATGTTGGCAGTCCAAGACACTCATCAAACACAACGAAAGTGCTAGAATTGTAACGGATTAAGTTATTATGGAATATGTGCTGTAGCATAGTAAGAAATAACTGCACATTAAAGTCAAGTTGGCTTTAGAGAAATCTAAAGGCCACATGATATACCAGATCTTGTTCCCCTAAAATGATAAAAAAGAAACCTTTTACTGTCTTGTTTCCATGTAGATGCTATGTTATCATCCAACACAATTTATAGTGGCAGCAATACCCACTTCTCGTAAACTATATTGAAAATACCCACTTCTCATTGAGGTAACTAGAACCTGTTCCTGTTTCTTTACCTGTTTATAACTTTATGTCATATATTAGCAGCTTTTCCAATTCTTCATTCTCTGCTTAAATTAGATATCCATTAATCTTTCCTTAAGTGTTTATAAAGTTTAATCTCACCTTCTGAAAAGACTGAAGATAGGCTGGAATGAACTTATTGTTGGAATTATAATTGGACTTTCACTTTCGAAATCGCTTCTTCAAATTGTTATTAACTTTTTTATTGTTTTTAGATAGTTTGTGGGCATTGTTTATTTTTTGTGGGTGGGATTTTTTTTGGGTGAGTGGGTGGGGGGGGGGGGAGGGGAGATGGGGGGATGTACAAATTACATGACTTTGCATGCAGTTTTGTGAATGCTTATGGGTGCAGCTGCACCCCTAGCTAGGCTTTGGATCCGCCCGTGTGGAATGAGGTATCAAAAGTCGAGGTTTTATTCTTCTTTACTCTCCTTCTCCTTGGTTCATTTTCCCTTTGGGAAAATAAGCCATATACCTTCCTGCAACTTTGCTCTTTTATCTTTCACAGTTTCATGGAGTATTGCTTCTCAATTCTCTCTTTCTGCTAATATTTTATCTATCTATCATCCTCTTCCTTGACTGCAAGGAGATTGAAGATCATATATTTAACTGTCATTCTATCAAAGGGTTCTTGAAGATAAGTTTTCATTCTCCAATCTCGTTGTATCTAATAGTTGCTGAGGAATTGGAATGGAACATAAATGTTATAAATTGAATAGTGTTGAACACTCGGAACATTGTTGTCACTATTCGAAATTTCTATCCACGATTTGAGGTGTGTTTTTCACAAATATGCATGTTTGTGTAATCGTGGTTATGCCTTCAATAATTATTTGTGCATCGGAATTTCAGTTTATTAGCCAAAACGTCTGAACCAGTATCATAAACACTGCACATCATAGTGCATTTAAATGTGAGTCCACTTAACGTGATTATATTTTTATCTAATTTTTAAAATTCAACATGATACTCCAATTGTGAGTATATAAAAGTTCCAAAATCCAGAAGCTTGACTTGGGCTCAGCTCAGTAAAAAAGCTCTTCTATGTAAATTTGACAATTAAAATCAACCAAGATTTTAACTCATATGTGCTTCATCTTTTGCTTCAGAATACTGTGAAAAATATGCAAAGCCTGAGGATATTGGGGCTCCAACTGAAGATGTATCGAGTGATGAAGAGCTATCCGAAGATGAGTATGATTCAAGTGATGAGGCAGTGGTCGGTAAACCTGACCCGTAGCCAATTAATCAATTCGATTGTCATGTACATGATATTTTCTTCCTAATATCTGCAAATTGGTTTATGCTGTGACTGTAAATAAGTGTAAACTGTATTAAAATGTTCTTTTAAGTTATCTGTAATTTGGATACCTTGGATACTGAACATAAGTCAAGAAACGTTTGGGTTATGTTAACTGTTATGTTCGACATTCTGGTATATGCATCAGTTAGAATTCATGTTCGAGTACCATATTGAAAATATTGGAAAAACTAACAGGCTTACTATATAGGATGTTGGGGTCAGTAGCTATCATGTTGAAGGTTTATTTTAATCAATTTGATGCTCAACCTCTGTTAAGATCTATAGGATTTGGAGGTGTTCTTGTTTCTGTTGTCAATTGCTGATTATTTTCGACCTTATATTGATTTTGTATGCCAAATACATTTTTCACAATAAAATTGAAATATTTTCTAACAATATCTTAGAAGTTGGTTTCTTGCCACAAATGTCGCGTGCAACCTTTTTGGTCGCAGCGTTAGCTACATTTTATGTTAGCAGCAGACCAGACATCCCCTGTACCCTTTTTCACTGCAGTTACAATTACAATTTCTACAGAAGAACAACTCCCTTTGATCTCAAATATTTACAATTTTAAAACAAGTAGCTACGAAATTGCCAAACAAAAAGTTAAGAAAATATGAACCGAATTCTCATATTTTTATTGTGAAATTTATTGATTAAAAAAAAAGGTTGCACAACAGGTAAAATTTCGTAATTACATTGTCTGTTCTCAAAATATGCTAATGGACATTAGTTCTATGTTATTAACAAAAACTTTAATAAAATAATAATGATAACTACACTATACTTTTTTACACTATTCTCATATTACAAGAGAAAAAAAGGTGGGCTTCCTTGACGAGTTATTAATTTTGAAAAATAAAAGTGATTAGACTCTATACTTTTCTCTCTTGTAATGTAAAGAAGTGTAAGGGGAGTAGGGTAGTTAGAATAGTTATAATTCTTCTTATTAAAAGGGTCTTCTTGTAAATAAAAACCATAGTGCACAAAATAAAACTGAAAAGTTATAAAATTATTTTTAAGTGAAGAGTTACAAATCTACATCTCGAACAGCTAAATTCATGACATTATTATAAAATTACTAACCTGAAATCTAAACCCTAATAAAAAACCCGGAGTCAATATAGCTTCACCATGTCCTTCCCAAATCTATACTCTAAACAACAATCTAGACCTAGGTGCATGTTTGGCAACATACTTATTTTTACTTATAAGTATCGTTTTACTTATAAGGTGACCAAAATTATGTTTGATAAGGCTATACTTATTAGTTATTTTTAACTTATAAAATAGACTAAAGATAAGTTGGAATTCTCCAACTTATTTTTCGGTCACTTATAATAAGGTCAAAGGTATTTTTTCCTTAGGAATCACCTTTTAAACGGGGTCTTTAACAACCTTTAAACGATTTTTTAATTGCAATCAACCACGTGAACTAACTTTTAAGTCAAGTTTTTTCAATTTTGCTATAACGCTTAGTTAGTTGTTCAATACCAAACATATTAGAGAGATTATCCTTAATCGAGGTTAGGTGAGGGCAATCACTGAAAAAACTTGACTTAGAAATAGGTTCAAGTGGTTGATCCCAACATAAAACTATTTAAATATGGTCTACATATAAATTGAAATAAAAAAATGATTTTATTTTAAAGGTGGTTTGTAGAAAAAATAATAATAACCCAAGGTTAATAACGAAAATCTACACCCTGAAGAACTGTTTCACCCTTGGAATCATAAATTCGAGGGTTTTTTCACACATACCCTAACATTTTCCGTATTTCTAAACTTACTCTCAGTCTGAATATTTGCTAATTAGCCCAAATCTCTCACATTGAATATTTTAACCCCTCAATTTTTAATCACTAATATATCCCTATTTAAGTTAAACTTTTCTAGTTTATAATTACATAAAGAGCAGAGTTGAGCGGGGTGTTTGGAAAATTGAAAATTAAATGAAAGTGAAAGATATTTCTTTTTACAAATAACTTTCACATTCACGTCAGCGTGCAACTGAATTTTAATGTTTGTTTGAAAAAATAAATTATTATTGAGAGTAATAAAGTAATGATGCTGTGACATAATAGGATATATAAATAAATATAGTTAAAATTGCATTCCTATAGTATCTTTTTCGTATTTCACTTTCATAACACTTGCATGCAAAAGAATACTTAAATATCAAAAATAAGTTACTTTCACACTTGTGCTTTTCATTTGTGTGAAAACAAAACCCAAGTATTCCAAACCTAACATCCACCCCCTCCCCCCCCCCCCCCCCCCAAAAGAAAAAAACCCACCTCTCTTAATTTAATTATAAAATTAGTAAACTATTTACTTTGTACTCAGGATAATATTAGTGACTTTGAAAATTGAAAGGCAGAAGAAAACCATTGTTGAAGAATTAGAAGGTAACATAGTAACTATCCATAATAAGTAGCAAAGTTGCAAATATGATAGACAATGAGGGCCGATATGCAAAAACCCCTTTAATTTTAAAAAAAAATATATCATTTTATTTCGAAGCTATTTACAAGTAAGCTACCCTCCCCTTGAGATGAATCAAAGAAGAGGGAATTGCGAGAAATCGTGGGATTCCACGATTCAATGCATCATGCAATGCCGAGAAAACCTAGAATTATATTTGGATTCTTGATGGAATTTAATAGGGTCAACATAATTGTTTTTTGTAACGCCCACCATCTGTTTGTTTTATTTCCTCTACCAGTATCATTATTTCTAATTCTGAAACTAGTTTTTTTTAATTGAGAACTTTCAGGGTGCCATTAATGGAGGGATTCTTTAAGGAATGTCAATAGGATAAACCCATTAGCATTCTTTGGTAATGCCCATCACCTGTTTGTTTCATTTCCTCAAGAAGTTTTCTCTCTTTATTTATTTATTTATATAAATTTTGGTTTGCAGTTTCTGACGACGGCACTAAGGATCATCTCTAATTCGGTAAGATTGAACTTATTTATTATTATTATTTTGGAAATTGATAGAAGCTGGCCAAAATGAAAGCAGCATGAGGTTATGATTCAAAATCAGTATACAGTTTGATTCTTTGTCGCATGCTGAAAATTAGACCATTTTTAAATATTAGTTGTCAATAGGAATTCTGAGCATTTATTTCAATTAGGTTTGGATTTTTTTTACTGTTAAAGACATTATCATTCTTTGTTGAAGCCCATTTTCTCAATTTGTTGTTTTTCTATTTGTCATATTTAATTTGCTTAAGCAATACCAGAAGCTACGAAAAGCTCGTTTGGATTGCACTGAAGTGGCTTCTTTAAAATGACGCTATGTTATCAAGTCGGTTAGTTTAACTTAAGCTTATGTAGGTTTTGCAAGTATTACTTGCATGATTTCGCTCAAGAAATTACACTTTTTAAAAAAATTTCGTGCAGCTCAGTCACGTATTCAAGTGCCGAAAAAGCTAGCAAAGTTTTTTCTTGGATTCCCCCAGTTCAGTGTCATGCATGATTTTTTTACTGCTAAAGAGAGTGGATATTTTATTTATTTATTTATTGCAATCCGCTATACTTGTAAACTTCTTATATTTTTGCCATTGGCTTAAAAAAAATTTTTTTTCCAGGCAGATCATATGTTTTTAATTAGCTTTTTTCTCCAGCTAGTAGTACATTGCAATAGATATTCTTGAAAAAAAACATATTACATTAGATAATAAGTTTGCATCGTAATTCTCAAAAAGAGCAGATAAGTTAACTAGCAATTTATATTGAAGTAACAGAATAATCATAATACAGGGTGTTTATATTCCAATCAGGACCATTACAATTTATATTGAAGTAACAGAATAATCATAATACAGCGTGTTTATATTCCAATCAGGACCATTACATAGCTGGCATATTCATACTCCTCGTCTGTTGTTTTATCTTGAAACCCACTGTCTCACGTGAAATCAACATTTGTCCTGTAAACCAGAATCGTATTAAATTAATGGCATGGTGACATGAGTCCGTGATTGATTGAATATCTTCATGTTACTCCATAGTCAAAATAGTCGGTATCAGCCGAAAAATGGATGCACAAGGGGATCACTGAAAGCTTGCGAGCACCAGTTGCTTGTTATGAAAGAAATATCAGAAAATTAAGTAACTGTCACTAAAATGACAAGTTCTTTATATTGAGGATTTTCAGATGTCCCCTATGTGTCATATTTAAAAAAAAAAAACCTTGGGCAGTTCCATCCTCTGTTAGCTGTTCTTTAAATTTTTTGTTAGTCCTATTTTTCCTGTTTTACAAGAGAGAAGTAGAAAAACAGAAAGAAACATAAGGTTGGGTGGGGG
>JBAKGM010000200.1:4683828-4698600 GCA_037177215.1 Asparagus racemosus | reverse complement strand
TTAATGTATACTTTACATATAATATAACTATATACTAATAGAATATAATTTTCTACTGCTTAGTAAACACTTAGTATAATTGATTTTTTATCAAAATTTTACATATTTTATTTTTAATTACTCTTAAATTTTAATTTTTTTACAAAAAACTTAAGTTTTTAAAAAAATAAAAAAATAAAAAAATTTAAAAACTGGGCCAGCCCGGCCCAGACCAGGTTTTCCGAGTCGGGCTGGGCCGGCCCATTTGGACAGCCCTAGTTTCAACCATGTCAACTGAAACTAGGTCGAAATTGCTAAATAAGTTTCACGAACTGCACGGGATTGAGGATCCCGTGTAGTTTAGAGGCAAATTAAACTACATAGGATTCTCAATCCCGGGTAGTTTAGGGGGCCCATAAACTCCATAGGATTGGGAATCTCGTGGAGCTGTTTCCTTTGCTAACTCCATGCTTTGTGGGGGAGTGACATCAGATTCTCATATGCCTGGGCCCCACCGTCCATGTTCCCTCGTCAAATAAAATATTGCTTTTTCCTTGAGCGTTGCAGTGGTTTCTCGATAATCGAGTCACCGCATCCAAGGTCGTGAGCCATACGCACTAGCGCAACACAAGCAAACTAACGTGGTGGCACGTGTGAAGGAAAGAGGTGCCTTGTTGGGTGAGTTTCAAAGCAAGTGGATGCTGGAAAGAAGGGGGGGTGATGCATATTGACAAGTTTCGACCCGTCTCAAGGAATTAGACTCCACTGGGTTCCCAATCCTGTGGAGTTTATGAGCGTCCTAAACTACAAGGGATTGAAAATCCTGTGTAGTTTAATTCTGTCCTAAACTACAGGGGATTCTTAATCACGTGCGGTTCGTGAAACCTATTTTGTGATTTCAACCCAGTTTCAGCTTATGTTGCTGACGTGGCTGAAACTAGGTTGAAATTGCTAAATAAATGCAATTGGGTCGATTTTGCATATTAAATGTCTAATACGGTCTATTTTGAAAATTTGCCCACAGAATAAAGTTTAGGTGAGCTCAATCAATCAACTTTGCAGCAATTACCAATAAAAAGTGCCATAAACAAATGAAAATAGGTCGAGATGGTACCTCATCCAAATCAAACCGTAATTTCTGCCCACCGTTGAAATCAAATCAACTGCAACGCGGACACAAATTGTATTACGGGAAAATTGAGGGCGACACCTAAACCTAAAACAAAATTAATAAAGAAAAGGGCTTTACTGAGCAATAAGTCTGTTGTAAGCAACAAAAAATCATCACTTTGTCTCGATATCTCCCTTCAGTCTGCAACTCGTCATCATTCAAGATGTCCATTATTCTGAAACGGAGAAGAGATTTTGGAGGAATGATATAGAGAAATTAACCATGTTCTTTTTGCTTGATAGACATAATAGAAAGACGAAGTAGACTTAAATACCGGCGTTTGGTTCCTTGAGAATGAGATTACAAACAGCCAGCTACGCCCAAACGTTTTAAAGAATTACAAGTAACAATCTAAACAATTTAGAAGCAGACCCCTCAATGTTTGAAACATGACAAATAATCCCCTATAATTTAAAAAACACTCCCCTTAAATATTTACAGGCAGCGTCTTGAAATTGCAACTAGCCCCTTGAATTTTTACAAGCGGCCTTCTGATATTTCAAAAATTACGAATGACACCCCCAAAATTATGCAAACAGCAAATTGAAAGCGTTGAAAATTATAAAGAACCCCTAAAAGTTTACAAACAGCCATCTGAAAGTTTTGAAATTTACAAGTATCCTCTAAAAATTATTAATCAGCCTTATGAAAGTGTCAAAAATGACGAACAACCCTTCCAGTTTGTACAGACAGAACCCTGAAATTATATTCAACCTGTTAGACTTATTCATCGTGATAAGAGTACAGTTGGTCAGTTACAACATTGGAATAAATTATCATGGTCCATCGTGTTTGCTAAGTTTTTCAACAAATACAATATTGATTTCAGCCATCATCCTCTCCTCCTCCCCAAGATCATCACTCTCCCCTACTCCTCTCTCCCCTACTCCTCTCCCTCCTTTTCTAAGATTCACATCTCTTCTCAACCTCTCTCTCTTCTCACTCTCCTCCAGTGAAAAATGAGTAAAGTGAAAGGAATGAGGAGAGAGAGAGAGGTTAAAAAGATGGGTAAAATTAAAGGAGGAGACATTTTATATATGTAAAATCCTTTAATTTTGCAGCTCCAATCAAAACTCCGACCATCAGCGTTATTTTTTATGCTTGCTAAAAAAATAAGTGTCACTTTATAGGCTAATCTAATATTTTAGTCACTAACAATCTGCTAAAACAACAGCATGAAAATATGCCAATAAACTACCAAACGTAAGCTTACATGTATATATTAAAAGATACACACAACATATGTCAACAATATATACCAAACATACGTCAAGCATTATGCAGCTCTACTTGGAAATGCTTGATTTGTAAGTATATGTATGAAGCATATATCGTAAAATATGACTTCATTTCATCCATTCAAGTAGAAATAAAGAAAGGCATGCAATAGTGTTAATGAGAGTGTGCTTACACAAAAAGGATAATGAAGTCCAAAACTCACAAACAAATAAAAAAAATGAAAATGGGCGGCACCGATTTATTCTCTTAACAAAATAAATCAAAACAGAAAGGTGAAAACATTGAAATTTTTGGAATGAGGTCAATTCCAATGTCCAAAAGATAACAGCACAAGCTATCCGTGATTCACATGGCCACCTTTCTTGTCATTTGCAATCATAGCCTCCGCGCTCGATTGAACAACTCTAGCTGCACTACAAATGTTTAAAAAATAACAATTTAGTCAAAAAAGAAAAAGAATAAAAATAATACAATCATGTCAGTTCATAGTATTAATCAATTGCTATTGTTGATTCTTTAGCTTATAAGGGAAAGCCAGAATTCTTTGGAGCTAATATGCTCATAATTAGGCGTTAACAACTCGAGAAAGTTTTATTTCCTTCAAAGAAAAAGAAATGCGAGACCTTTTGAGGAAATTTTTTTTTTTAAACTTGAATTACTCATTAGTGATGATCGGTAATCTAAATATTACAAGGTAATAATTGACAGAATTAGGGAATTAAGCTATATTGCTTTTGTTATCGATAGATCAGGATTCAGATTCGAGCAACAATGTCCCGGGTCTATAAAGGAAGATATAATTTCAGTTCTCGCAGGAGGTACTAACCGGCACAAGAACTCTGAATATTGTTCAACCATGCCATAATACAACAGTAGTATGCATTTTGACTGGCATTAAAGCCACAATTCTTACTCGATATTTTGTAACTTCAGAATTCTGGCATGCCATAATTTTGAGTGTACTTTTTTCTGACTCAGAATTGTTATAAGTCAACTAGTTCAGTTGAGGTAAGAACTCATCCTACTCGCGAGTAATTAAGAATCAGATTAGTGTTTTTTCTGTGTTAGAACAGATTATTTTAGTTAAAAACAGAAAATTTCTTATGTGGGCAATAATAACAGGAGTCTTAATAATTGAATTTTAATATCATAAAGCTTTGTTTATGTTTATCTTTGATGCTTTGAAATTTAAAATTGCCCAAAATATACCCTAAATTTTCATCGCTTCAACTTTAATATCTTTGTTTGCGTCGCCTTTCAGAATTCGGCTTTAAATGCGCCACATGATTATCGCATGGTAAAAGTTGGCGATTTATACCCTACGCTGAATAGAAATCCCCAAATTCCCTTTCTCTCTTGCCATTAACCCTACACTCACTGAGATTAAAACATTTGATTCATTTCTTCGCTATTTCAAACGCAAATAATTTAAATTTGACATTAAAATGTAGCAAAAATAACGCCTTTCAGAGAACACTCATGGCCAAAACAAAATTCTGAACAATGATGTAACAGGAGATATTAAAGTTAAATTGGTGAAACTTTGGTGTCTCTTTTGGCAAATTTAAACATCAGGATATCAAATTTTAGGTGTTAAAGAGCAATTTACCCTTTTTAAGTGGAATTGTTCTTCACTTCTTGGCAAGTCATTTGCTTCTTACCCACCCGTTCATCTTTTGATCAACTCAAATATCAGTGCAGTGAACTTTTCAAAGAATAATGACACAGATAGATTCATCCTCTTCAATAGAAAAATAATTATGTGAATAAATGATTTTTGTTATCAAAAGAACCTTGAAACAATATTGTTATTCACCATAATACTATCTATGCAGGTCTAGGCCAAGAAGAGATGAAATATGTAGAAGCCAAAGGGGACGATATTCCATAGGGACATGTAGAGATCGATGAGAACTTAGTAATGCATACCCTCGTCCACCATCAAAATCCTCCAAATATGGGGAGTAAGGATAAGTAATCAGATGGTAAGAGTAGAGCTTCACCCGTAATTCGAGGAAAAAGGGCATCCAAATCTGAATGAAATGCCTTGATCTTAAATCCATCATATCCTCAAGAATGACCTCGTGCTTCGAAACCCAGCAATCACTGTCATAGTTCTCCAAGACCCAAATGCGTAATCCCTTCTGCCATGTCGCTGCATATTGCAAACAACCACCCGAGAGGCCAACAAGTCTGGAATCCACAGAGCATTGAGAAGCAGGAAGTTGAATCTTCGACAAACTACTCCCTCCCGATTAATCCCAAGAACATGATTCTTGGCTTCTAACACATGAAGGATTCCCTTAAAGAGTGCAGTCTGGCAGACAGAGAAATCACCGAGTCCGACATTCATCTGCCACTCATCCCATTTGCCTGTTTTCGATGAAAATACTTGGAGAGTGATTCTCTCAAAAATATCGGACGATCTGCACATAAAGTATTGGCCGCTGCGAGGATCAAAATCTAACAAGTAACATATTGTTTCCATCTCAATAAGCTGATCAGGGAGGGATTGCCGTGAATGTTCTCGTTGCAGGGTTACAGACATAATACGTAGTCTTAGAGTGAATGTCACAGCCATGATTTAGAGGCCAAGGAAATACCGAGGCCTTTCTGTGTAGGGAAGTAAAACTTGGTATGAATGCGAGGATTTGAACGGGGAATCTCTAGCAAGAGATCATCTAGGAGCTCCGTGGATTATTGGAGCAAAAACTTTTTGTGGTTTCTGGGTTCTTAAAACCCCAGAAATTGACGGAGATTAGCAGAGGAATTAACTAGTCGTTTTTGCTAGGCATAATGCAAAGACTAATTAGCAGTTCCTCGATCGTGTGGGAGTGGGAAATAGGACCGGGTTCGGATTACAAACATCCACCTAAAATATTTATGTATAAAAAACAACCCTTGTAAGCTTTGAAAATTATAAATTGCTCCATGAACTGAACAATAGCCACTAAAATTTTATGACAACAGACCCTTGCAAGTTTTACGAACAACCTTGAAAGTTTACCAAAGATCATGGGAAGTCCCATGTTTCGAATACCAGGGGGTGGTGGAACTTCATACTACGCGTCTCGGGAAATTAAAGGGATGTCCTAATCCTAGCCATGTCCTAGTCTCAAATGAACTAAACATGAGGCTTGATTCGAATCATGTGATATTGAAATCCTAGTTCAGTCCCACAAGGAACCAAACGCTGTCATGGTTTTCCCTACTGTGTACTTATATTTTGTACTTATATATCGTCACTTGTGGAATCGTCACTTGTTTTCCACAGCACTTATATATATATATCCTATATCCTAAAGTTTCAAAACTTTGCAATTTAACCTTCTTTTATGCAAACCTGAATGCTAATTATAGAAAATTTCAGATTTATTGTTGAACCGATTATTATTCTATCTTAAAATATAACTTTGTAGGTTCAAAATCAGAATAGTGAATGTTTAACAATAAATACAACAAACATTAATGGTTAAAAATAAAATTTCAGGGGACTGTTTATAAAAAAATGCTTTTATTGGTTAAGTATTTGATGAAGTTAAGTTTTGTGGGTAATGCAAATATTTCAGTTATATTTGGTTGTAGAATACCAAAATACAACTCACAAACTTAAACTTCATCAGACAACAGTAACCGGTCAGGAACAAAAAAGTGGGCAATAAATGTAAGAATGTTTTTATTAGTAATTTTATCCTTGGCTAAAACGAACATAAAAAGTCGCTGAAAGTGTTAGGGGAAAAAAAAATCAAAAAATCAAGCTCCCTCCTGAAGTCGACCATTCAACTACAGAACAAAGAAATTGAGCGAAGCACCCATTCACATTATCAAAATGACAAGCGCTATCTCTTCCTTCTCATCGCATCGCAACCTTCAAAGAAATCACAAATACTAGTCAACAAACCTAAGCGCAGAGTATCAACGAAAAAGCGTATAAAGAAAGCACAGGGGTACTCCAAGCTTCCTCATGGGGAACACTTAAATTCAAAACCAAATAAGCTTCAGTAACTAAAAGACTCTAAACCAACGAAAGACAATTTTGAGTCTTGAGGACAACGAACGTAGCGAAACAAGCTGAAGGCCACATAATCATTAGATTTTTCAACAGGCTCATATTTCTTCCTTCTTTGATCCTACATGACACAAAATTCAACATCAATTAGTCCATGCCACGAAATACTCGTCGAAAGCATTAACAACTTTGCAGCAGAACTAACAGGGAAATCAAAATATCGATTACTGGACTAACAGCGATATTGAGAGCAATCCATGTATCATAGTAGACAATCCGTAAATAAATACTCATCAGTACAAAGTTGGGGCCCCAAGAGTTCCAGTCAGCAGACATTTGGCCCATAGAAGCACAAGTCAAGATCATAAAACTCACAGGCACATGAGCACATAAGTGAAAATAGTACTTGAAGCGAAATAGCGCTCAATCTGAGCATGCTGAAGTATAGTCACTTACACTACACCAAAGTACCAAATTATAGTGAGGATTAAGTATTGTAACCTCATGTCATGCCCATATAAACTAACAGAAATTTCGGAAATATCTTAATGTATCTCACTTCAGTTCTGTATTTCGGAAATATCTTAACGTATCTAATTTAACAAAGTTTAATCCGAACCAGGATATTTTAAGGCTTAGAAAGTGATCAAATGCCAATGCCAATCAATAATCGCTGGTTCACTCTTCTATTTTGCCAGTCAAGTTTCTTCTTCTAGAAGGCTAAAATGAACTATTGTTTTGATGAAAAAGAAATAATATTCAACCTGTTAAACATATTCATTATGATAATAGTACACTTCAAAAATTGTTACGGTCCATTACGTTTGACAATTGGATCCATGACCAGAAAGCAACACTGAGATTAAACAGAAATGAAGGGAAAATAGCAGTTAAAATAGGAGGAAAACATCATAAAAAGGTTACTTGATATCCCAACACATACCATTAGCGAGAAATAGCAAAACACTGTAATCATTTAAAGCTATTTAATAGGCGTCTATTAACAATCTGCTAAAAAATAGGACGAAAATATGCCAGTAAACTACTGAACATAACCTACTTGTATGCATTGAATGATATACACAACATTTGTCGAGAATTAAAAAATAACTAACATGGCAACAACTCCTAATTCAAATTTACATATATCATACCGCGAACCTGATTTGCAAACTATGACACGACATAAGTCGAGCATTATGCAGCTCTACTAACGCAAATGCTTGATTAATCAGTATATGTAACAAGCAAATATGGTTAAAGATAACTTCATAAAAGCACGACCTATCCATGATTCAGACTGCCACGTTTCTTGTCATTGTCAATCATAGTCTTTTCGCTCTCTTGAACCACTCTAGCTGCACAAATGTTTTAAACATTCAAATTAGTCAAAAAAGGAAAAGAAAAAAGAAGGGCCAAAAATAATAAAATCATGTCAATTCATAGTATAATCAACTGCTATTGCTGATTCTTTAGCAAAGGGAAAGCCAGCATTCTTTGGAGCTAATATGCTCGTAACTAGGCATTAACATCTCGAGAAATTTTCATTGCCTCCCAAAAAAAAGCCGAGAACTTTTTTGAAAAAATAATAAAATTTTGAATAAAGCGTTAGTGATGATAGGTAATATAATCGACACAAGGAAATGAAGCTATATTGTACTAACTGTCCATAGATCAATCTACACATTCAAGCAACATTGGCAATTGATTTTAAATGACACAAGAACTCTGAATAATTCTCAAAGATGCCATAAGCCAACAATAATATGCATTTGGACTGGCATTCAAGCCCGATTTCTCACTGGATACTTTGTTATAAACTTCATAATTTTGACATGCCATAGGCCAATAGTACTTTTTCTAACTAAGAACTTGTTATGAGTCAACTAGTTCAGTAGAGGTAAGAACTATCTTACTTGCAAGTTATTAGGAAACAGATTATGACAGTATCGTTTGAGTAAAACCCGGATATATGACATTAAAAACAAAAGACACTCAATCATAACTCAAATTGCCAGTTTAATCTTTTTTTTAAATTGCACTTTAATAGTTAAAGTTTCAATAATTTTTAACTTTGATATCTGAAGTTTAAATTTGTTCAAAACATACCAAAAAATTACACCGCTTTAACTTTAATATATTTCTTTGCATCATCTTTCAGATTTCTGTTTAAATGCATCATGCAATTACCACCTTTAAGAAAAGAAATCCCCCGAATACCTTTCATCCTCCTTCTGCATTTAACCTAAACTCGTTGAAATTAAAAAACAATGATTGATTTCTTCACTTTTTCAAACACAATGAACTCAGATTTGACATTAAAATTGTTAAATATAAAATTATTATCCTCATCCCCCACCATAACTTCAGAGTTTTGGTGTAGTGGCACAGACTTTAAAATGGTGTCAAAGATACCCAGGTTTCGATTCCACTGGCCACGACTGATGCTATGTGAGCCTAGGTTTCTACCTATAAAAGGGCCTTTAACCTACAGCGCCATATGTTAAAATATACTAATATAACCCCCAACCCTCATCACAACTTCGAAATTTTTGTAGAATGGCAGGGATGCCTAGGGTTTCCACTAACCAACCTACCCTGGGTTTCTACTCATCTTGAAGTCCCTGCCACTACACCAAAACTCTAAAGTTATGGTGACCGTTGAGGGTTATAATTTTATAATTTAACAATGCCCCCGCAGGTTGAGCGCCCTTTTTTATGGGCTAAAATCTGGACTCACGCAGCAGAATCATTATTTTTAAAAATTTGCAATAAATTTGTGGCCAGTAGGATTTGAACCCGGGTTGCTTAAATGCCATTTTAAAGTCCCTTCAACCACACAAAAACTCTAAAAATATGGTGAGAATAGAGGAATATGTTTTTATATTCTAACAAAAATATAGTAAAAAGAACCCCTGCTAAATAATACTCACACCAAAACAAGATGAACAATGATGTAACAGAATGTAAAGTTAAAAATGATGAAACTTTAGGGAGTTTTTTTTGGGAATTTGAATTTCAGGATATCAAACTTTAGGGCATTAAAGTGCAGTTAACCCTTTTCTAAACTTTCTTGAGTGCAATTAACCCTATTCAAATATCAGTGCAATGAAATGATCAAAGAATAACTACGGTATAGATAGATTCATCCTCTACTGTTGAAGATAAATAATTATCTGAAACCTGTTTAAACCTGTTACTAAAACAAGCTTGAAACCATATTGTTATTCATCATAATACTATGTTTGCTAGACTACGTCAAGTAAAGATCAACTATGTAACACCAAAAAGTGGCCATTATTCCATAGGGCCATATAGAGAACCATGATGGTTTAGTACTTCATACCTTTTTCCACCATCAAAATCGACTAAATATGGAGAATAAGGATAAACGCAGGGCAAATACTTATATTTGTATATTTCTGTCAGTTCAGCAGTAATCAGATGATAAGAGTAGAGCTTCCATCCTAATTCGAGAAAAATGACATCCAAATCTGAATGAAACACCTTGATCTTAAATCCATTATCTTCAAAAGCGGCATCGTGCTTCAAAATTCACCCATCACTGTCATAGTTCTCAAAAACCCAAATACATAATTCTTTGTTTGGTATCGACGCATATTGCAAATAACCACCCAGGAGGCCAAGATGTCTAAAATCTACAGAAAGATGAGACAAAGGAAGTTGAATTCTTCGACAAACCACTCCCTCCCAATTAACAGGTGAAGGATTCCCTTAAAGGACAATGCAGTCGGGCTGGAGAAGAAAGCACTGCTTCCGACATTTATGTGCCACTCATCCCATTTGCTTGCTATCAACGAAAGTACTTGGAGAATTGAGTTACCTAATAAACAAACCTCTCAGTCTCTCTTTTCTTCTGCAATGATGAAGACATTAGAGCTGCAACTAAACACCTAGAGCTCCCCCAAACAGGAAGATCCATAAGATTCTCTCCCATCCTCTCCTCCTCAGCATCGCACACTGCATCCACGTAGTCACGCAGCCCTAACCCTATTGCTGATTCCTGAGCCTCAACCTACATCATACATAGACCATCAAAATGAAACCCTAAACCCACACTTTGAACCAAAACCGAGAAAAACCCTAGCCCTAACCCTACCTGAAGCAGGAGCGATTCCTCAATCTCCGTTGAAGGTGCCGTAAAAGTCTCCGTAGAAGCAGCCGGAGGAGGAGGAGAATTAGATTCGGTGATTAGGGCTAAAGAGAGAGGAGGGTTTTCTTTTTCCGAGCTCGGCGGCTCTCGGCGTCGCGATTGCAGGAGGATCGGAGAGAGCCGTCGACGTCGCTGGCGAGGTGACGGCGGCGGCGCTTGTACACAAACCCCTTGTCGTTGCAGATCTCCCACTCTTCGTCGCCGCCGTCGTCCCAATTCGTGAAGAGAGCCATCGGAAATTTGAGGAGTTTGGGGGAAATTTTCTTCGGTTTGCTATGCTTCCGCTTTGCTCTTTGTTTTGCCCTTCTACGTTGGGCCTATCGTGGTTTCTTCCTTTGGGTTTTTTATGCAAAACCAACAAAAACAATTATTACTTTAAGGCTAAATGGCACATAAACACCCTAATGTTTTACTATCTTTATACTTAAATACCCTAAATTGAAAAAAGTAGCACAAAAATACCCTAATGTTTTACTATCTTTCTTTGCATCGCCTTTCAGAAGTCTATTTAAAATGCATAACGTGACTATCACATCATCATATTTGGACCTTTATACTCTAGGCTAAAGAGAAATACCGGAAATCCCTCAAATGCCTTTCTTCCTCCTCCTGCCATTTAACCCTGAACTCAACTAAAAACGTTGATTCAGTTCCTCATTTTTTTTTTCAAACACAAATGGCTTAAATTTGACATTAAAATGTAGCAAAATTTAGCTTTTTGAAATAATACTCATGGCCAAATAAAAATTCTGGACAATGATGTAGCAGAAGGTATTAAAGTTTAATACAATGAAACTTGTTGGCAACCAAAGAAAAGGATCCCAAGTCCAGGATCGATGTAAGAGTAGGACAATGAAAATGCCAAATAAACACAACAAATAACCATAATTGGACAACAAATTTAACGTGGTTTGGCCACAACAAATGCTTACGTCCACAACCAAAAAGGAGATATTTTTTCCACTATATCCGCAAGAGAACACTACAACTCCCAACACTCAAAGTTTACGCAAAGCTTGAGACTCTAACAACGTGAACAATATGAAATTATAAGGATTCGTCTTACTAGCTCCAACTTTACAACCCACTGGTAGAATCTCCTCCTAACCTAGCATGGAAGGACACAACTCTCCAAAATGCTGTAGGATGTTGAACAAAGCAACCCAAAGATGAGCTCTTCACAAATCCTAACTTTCTCCACTTTTCTCGTCTCCCTCTCACAACGCTCCTCACTTCTAAGAAAATGGAATGATCAACTCTCCTCTCTTCATAATACTTAAGTCTTTATATGACTTAAGTCTCAACCCAAGTACCTATGGGTTAAACCAACTTAAGCAAGTGCCAATACAACTTGACTGACCCTATATTTGAGTCCACTCATAGGTATGGACCTAAATCCAATGAATTTTCCGGGTAGTTGGGCAAATTTTAAACTTTAGGATATCAAACTTAATTTAGGGTATTAAAGTGCAATTAACCCTTTTTAAACTTTTTTGAGTGGAATTTTTCCTCACTTTTTGCTCATCAATCTTTTAAAGTCATTCGTTTCTTACTCGTTTCTCCCATCTTTTGACCTATTCAAATATTAAGGTAAAGAATGGAACAAAGAATACCTATGACATAGATAGATTCATCCTCTTTTAATGAAGCTAAATAATTTTGTGGAACAAATTAATGCTTGATATCTAAAGATGTCTAAAACCATATTGTTACTCATCATAGTACTATATATGCTAGTCTAGGCCAAGAAAAGATCAAACATGTAAAACACCAAAGGGCTTATTATTGCATAGATCTATGAGATTTTAGTAAAACATACCTCTGTGCACGATAAAAATCCGCAAAATATGGAGAATAAAAATAAAAGTTCTGAAACTTAAATTTGTATATCTCTGTCATTTGAGCAGTCGTCAGATGATAAGAGTAGAGTTTTCCTCCTAATTCGAGAAAAATGACATCCAAATCTAAATGAAACGCCTTGATCCAAACTTTACCATCTTCAAGAGTGGCACTGTGCTTCAAAACCCAACTATCACTGTTATAGTTCTCCAAGACCCAAACTCGTAATACTTTGTTCGATATCGATGCATATTGCAAACAACCACCCGAGATGGGCCAGGACGACTAGAATATACAGAATCCTCCTGAGACGCAGGAAGCTCAATTCTTTGACAAAGTACACCTTTCCGATTAATCCCCAGTATACATTTCTCGACTGCTAACAAATGAAGGATCCCCTTAAAAGAACAATGCAAACGGTCTGAAGAAGCAATTACGAAGCCGGACATTTATCTGCCTCTCATCCCATTTGCCTGTTATCGACGAAAATACTTGGAGAGTGATTATGTTGTCAGAACAATATATTGACCACAAATTACAATGTCTAAAGATGTAGTATTGGCTGCTTCGAGGATCAAAATCTAATAAGAAACATCCACATATTGTTGTGTTTTCAACAAGCTGATTAAGGAGAGGGATCGCAGTGAATAGTTTTCTTGGAGGGTTACAAACAAAATAGCTAATCTTAGAGTCAATATCGGAGCCGCGACATAAGAGTAAACCATTGGAGCAATCCAAGATCCTCAAGATTGAATGTACCGGCAATTAAAAAAAGAAAGAAATTAAAACCCGCAAGATATTAATATATACATCCATAAGATCTGGATAAATACAACCTGTTGAACAACCTAATCAGAGTCTAAGTTGATCAGGTGCATTCAGATTAACGCTGTTTATTATTCTTGTTGCACGAGAAATGTTCTAATAGAATGCAATCATGTATAGTCAGCTAATTCAGACCATCTTGTTTCCTGTGGATGTTCACAAGAAATGCAGCCCAAATCAGAAGATAGCAAAATAAGCAGCAAATTTATCACGCTGGCTGGGCTGTTTCAACCGTGCACATGTGCACATTAAAAAGCCCACATTATGTGCTCAAGGCTGGCTATCTAGGGCCAATGGACGAGCATCAGTTGAACATGTATTCTTCGAAAATAGTAAACTTTTACTGAGAGCTTTAGATGGTAACAAAGTTCATTATACAGGCAGGAGGAAAAATCAATAAAGAAATAATTCTGAGAATGTATTTTGTCTAATTGAGATAATAAGGGTGTAGATGATACATCAGCTTTGACCCGGCAACAGTCAACACAATGCTCGTTAAATCTATATTTGTGCCCAACAATATGTTTGCATAATTTTACTTGATGATACCGAGACCCTCTGTCTTCCTCATCTCCTTCTACTCTACCCTTAACCGATAATGCAAAGCTCGCCTTTGTTTTGCGAAATGATTCTGAGTGTTTGATTTTGTAAAGCTGAAACAAGAGCAGCAAGGGTAATTAGTCCAGGTGTTTCCACAACCTGTTGAACGCTGTACAAGTGAATTAGTTGCTTTCACAAACGGTTTGTACGAATTATTATTATTATTATACATAGGTAAATAGTCTGAAACTAAAAATGTTAAAGCTAAACTGTCATATGCCAGGAAAAGAATGCAAGCAAAAAGAGAGAATAGATAGACCAATAAGATGACTCCACCAGTGCTACATTAAATTCATTCCAATTTTTCTGTTATTTAAAACTAGCATTTTAAAGCTTCAACTACTTTCTCAAACTTCTAATCATCTACGCTGGCTTATATGAAGAGAAATAACAAAGTGACATAAAGTAATTAGTGAATTGATTTTCCAGAGTTTCATTGCCATACAATCAGAGGACAGGCTTTCAGCCTTTGAGGAACAGGTGCACCCCATATTGGCCCTTACACGATTAAACCCTGGGAACTCGTAGTTGATTCATACTAACTGCACAGCTCTTCTACACGTATCAAGCTTATTTACATTCTGTCAAAAGAAAAATAAAATCATGTAATATGCTAATGTCCCAATTGTCTATAATGTCAAAGTACAAAGTCATTTTCTTATATATAATATACTAAATCAGAAAATACTCAATCAAAATAGTCGTGCACCACGTTCACTATAAGGATTGATATAACATAGATATACAGGATTAGTCCAGACATCACCTTTTCCAGAGAATAAAAGTAGCCACAAAAAATCCTCCTCCTTGCAAATGCCTAGTCAAGACATTTGTATTACCAAACTTATTCTAGAAACATACAACATCCTTTGGACGATCCAAATAACACTGGTAAAAGAGTTTACTAAGAAACAAACACCAAGAAAAAGAGCACTT
>JBAKGM010000200.1:4633352-4681120 GCA_037177215.1 Asparagus racemosus | reverse complement strand
GGTGGGAGTCCCCCCCCCCCCCCCCCCCCCCCCCCGCGCACACCCCACCACCACCACCACACACACACACACACAAAATCCAGGCTCCGCCACTGAAAGGGGCCCTGACTAACTTACACCCCACGAAATACTTCAAGGATAATAACTAAGAAGTGGTGAGCATCCTAAAACTTTCTTGTTTCTTTTTTCTTTCTTTTTATTTTATGTGTTTAAAGTTTAGAGTATAACCTTCTTCCCGCAACATCCATGAATCTCATGGCAATACCAATAGAAGGGAGCATCAACAAGGTAACAAGGGCACTTATAAGGATGGATGCTGATGTATTGCTGAGACCAAGGTTAGAGAGAAGAACTCCGACACCGGCTTGTTCAAGAATCTGAGGTGTGTAGTAGAGAACACCGTTGATACCAGAAAACTGCAGACGAAAAGAACTCTTTAGAAGTTTTCACCGCGATTAGATTATAGAAAAGCTTGAAATAAATTAACATTTGAAATGGGGACTAGACATATTAGCTAATGCTGACAAAATAATTCAAAGTAATATTGTTCAGAACTAGATGCTTGTAGTCCTCAATCAGAGTTGAATGTATTTCTAACAGTTTGATTTTGTATGAATTAATTGAAATATAGACTGGAAAGAGCGGAAAAAGTGCAGATAATACAAGCACTTCAGGTACATCGTTGCTAACCAGAAACATCCACAATAAGGCTATTTCAATCGAAAATGTATCATCCAACATACTGAAAAACTTCAGAAATGAAATTACAGCATCTCATTGTTATCTGATGCTGTAAAGAAACATACTTAAATTTATGAAAGAAACAATTTTAATCAGGAATGCATTTAGAAACTTTGATCACTAGAGGCAAGAATGCAATTATATGATATTTTTACCAAAATATTAACGACACCAAATATGCATATATATGTACAAAAAAATAGTCAAGAGAAGTAACTTATTAAAATTCTTTACAGTTGGTCCCTCCGTGTTTTCATATTTTGATAATGTGGTATGACTTTATCATTGTCTATGTCATTAAAGATATCACTGCCCTTCTAATATAATTGATGCACATATACACTGAACTAAACATTACTTACCTGCTGAAGGATTTGGAGCCCAACCCCAACAACCAACGCATGCTTGACTCCAGGTTCAAGAAGATCAGACCATCTCGGCCCTTTAGCAGCTTCCTCCGATGGATGAACCATCGCAGGTCCCACCAGATGTTGATTCCTGAGATCCTTTGAGAAAAGTGCAGGCTGGCTCACTAAAGCAGCAGCTTGAACAAACTCGCTTTCTTCTGGCACGTCACCTCCTTGTATAGAAAGAATTGAACCTCTCCGCGACGAAGAAACTCCCTCATGAAGATAGATTCTCTTGAACCCTCCTTCTTTTTTCCCATCAGTACCTTCTCTCTCCGACCATTTCCATGCTAGTTGCCATCCTCCACCAATACCCATCGCCTCTCCGCTCGCTCCCTGAAGCAAACTACTATTCCTCCTCATATTTAAAACGCTCCCGTTAGTTCCATGTGGGCCCAGGTCCTTCCCTTCCGTGCTCGTCGCTTGACGAGAAAGCAAGGGGCTATGTAAGTTGTCATCAGAATCGCCTCCGCTGCCATCAGATGCATAGTCATCTTCTCTATGACCAGTCTCCTCATCCCACTGCTCAGTCTTCGGGTGTTGCCCTGCCACACTAAACATGCTGCCAAAATTGGGGAACATTGAGTTTCTCATGCTTCCTGATTGTGGTAAGTTCTCATGGACGCTCCCGAAGAGGGTAACCAAAGGATCCATAAGAGCGATGCTGCCTTGGTTCTCCAGGCTACCGTGGCGAGAGACGATGCCGAGGGCGCTTCCGAGCATGCTCTGTCCCTTTGCCGGCCGCGCAATCCAGGATTGACCCTCCTCGGGTCCATAGAGGGTGATCTGTTCCTTCTCCATAGCTGATTCTTGATCATCAGCAAGTTCATTGGCAGGTCCTATTATGTACTCCTCAATGGATGTATCTCCTCCTACACCCAAGCCTTCAACAAGAAGTGCCATTTCTCCTGTATATTACAACCAAGGATAGAATATAAGACATTATGAAATAGGGCTAACTGCGACAAAAATGTGGATTGTAACAGGTAATCAACTAGTCTAAAGAATTGAACATAGCATTTTCAATATTTACGAACAATTTTTATGAAGCCCAATATATTATTAAGGGTTAATTGCGGACTATCCCTATAGTTCTATTGTTGCAGATAGACCCCTTGAGTGAAAATTTTTGATTCTTTTACCCTCAATGGATATATTTTTCCCAAAAAAACATTTGTTTTCTTTCCCTGAAGGTAAAGAGTCAAAATTTCATTCAGGGGTCTATGTGCAATAATAGAACTACATGTCTAGTAAATTCAATTTGGCGATAGAACAGAGGGTCTACCCGTAATTAACTATTATGAATGTAAACGGTAGCTAGCCACAAGTATCAATAGTAACAGTTTTCAAGCTACACACACACCAGAGGGAACAGATGAAACTATGGTATATGAGAAAACTGTGCCCACCGCTGGTAGAAATAACATATTAACTAACAAGTACCACATGAATATGAGACAGGAGACAGTAATGAATTAAAGATTTTTCAAGTTTAAAGAAAAGCAAACTTGGAGATCAAAACTTCAAAACTGATCTCAGAGCCCCTAATACTCCAGGTTTTGCAGCATAAGACAAGCAAGTAGAGCCACTAAATAACTATATGAAACATTTGGCAGTGTGAGATCACTGAGAATAATTTGGCAGTTGCAAGAGGACAACACATGATTGAAGTTGAAGGGAACATTTGATGACATGGCAATAGAACCAGCAATGCTTTGTGATTAGCGTGTTAGGCAATTAAGGAACATGTTCAAAAACTAAGAGTTCTTGAAATGAGAACGTTGAGATGGATAAATGGTAGCGTGCTAAAAATGGGCCAAGAAATAGGATTGCATTTGGAAAACAAGACAAAACACCATAAGGTCGAATGAATAATGAGACGGTTAACTAATGGTTTAGAAACTAACACGTATTTCATCTATGAGGATGAGAAGCAATGGCAGAGGGGCACTGCTGCTGCGGGCCATCAATTGGTACCCCTCAAAATTTCAAAACAAGTATATGTATGTATTAAAGGCAACAATAAATTTATCCCTACTAATTGGTTGAGATAAGGTAGTCTTTTCTTTAGAGTAGAGATAATTATGATAATATTTTAAACTGTTTCCATGTAGTCCCATTTCGGCACATATCCCGAGTGAATTTTTTAGAATCTTTTAACCCTAAACTGAAAAGCAATTTCACTCAAGGTAAAAGCACAGGGTAATAACATCTGAGGGCTAAAGGGTCAAAAGAATTTCACCCAAGGGTTCTATCTACCGAAATTAAACTGCAGGGGTAATAAGTTCAAAAACACCATACTACAGAGTGTGTTCGTGCAATTAACCCTAATCAAAATGTAAACTTCTCTAATAACTTATAGCTGCTCCTGCATCAAAACAATGACATATCCACCATATATTTCACCAGACGGATCTTAACTTGGGAAATAGATCAAAAGTCTTAAAATATATCCTCAACAAGAAACTCTGGAGAATTATATATTATCATGCTGGCCATAGAGAGAACCAAGTGAGGTGCAGAAACCAACAAAGAGAAACACGAGAAACGTTATATGGAGTTTTTCAGTAGATCTCTCTGTAAACATGTTACAACTACTGTTGTGTATTTTTGGTACTATACCTATAAGATCGGGAAAAAGGAAAACTACTCAATTAACTCAAAGCAAAAAAGAAATAAAAAACAAAAGTTGTTCAATATTCATAAAAGTGGCATACACTATAGTATATGTTCTGAAAGTAAATATGTTACCAATAAAAAAACAGCAAATATCAAAGAGATACACATTGTGCATGCAGAAAACAGATATATTATGTACTTGGGAAAAGAAAGAATATTGCATAACTTAATATATAAATGATTTTTAATTCAAACAAAACTGAAAATTAGCAGTGTTTCAAACCTGCAACATCTTCCCTCCCACGTAACCTCTGAAGAACCTTTTTCGCTTCAGCCATTCGCCCTTTACTTACAAGCCACCTTGGAGATTCCGGTAAATAGAATATAGTCAAAGCAAAATATAAGAGGGAAGGAATAGAAAGAACTCCGAGCATCACTCTCCAATTTGGTTGTGGCATTAATGACATAGTGAACACCATACAATACGAAAGAAACATTCCTCCAGACCCACTGAACTGAGGGAGTGTGTTCAATAATCCTCTAATGTCTGCTGGGGCTGTTTCAGATATATAAACAGGAACAAGAGTGACAGCTAAACCGATCCCAAATCCATCAATAAGCCTTGCAAGAAGTAACATGTAGACATTTGGAGCCCATAACATCATCAAACCACCGAGAAAGTAGAGAACCGATGAGATTATTAACATGGGTCGTCTACCAAGCCAATCTGACACTGGGCCAGAAAATGTTGTGATAATTGTGGCCCCGATTAAGGACATAGCTACGATTAGACCCTCGATGGTAGGTTGAGTCTCTAACTGAAATTCCCTTTTTATGTAAAGAACAGCTCCTGAAGAGAAAAGGAGGAAATATATGATATCAGAAAACTGAATTGTACTCAAACACACAAAGAACTGCATCGTAAGACTGTCAACGTACTTAACAATGAGGATCAAGAGGGAAAATGACATGAAAAAGGTGTTATCGGCTAAGGGAGTTTCCCTCATCCGTCGGTTTACATACATCAGCTGGGTATCTGTTAAAGGTCCCTTCCTCTGCACCAAACCTCCGAATTATGATGATGGTTGAGGGTTACAATTTTCTACTATAATATGCCCTCACAACTTGAGTGTCCTTCTTATGGGACGAAACCTGAACCCACATAGCTTTTTTTTTAAATTTTGTTTTAAGTACGTGCCGGTGGGATTTGAACCTTACTTGGATTTAATGTTAAATGTCCCCTCCAGTGCACCAAAATCTAAAGTTATGGTGAGGATTGAGGGTTACAATTTTATGCTTTAATGGTATCAACATATGGAGCCTTCCGTAAACAAACTATATCAAAGTTAGTTAAAACTATGAACACCCAACTCTAGGCTGCAATCAAATTATATAGAATTGCTCATAATTCTTTCCTTTCAATTTTATAATTTAATATATGTAAGTTAACAGATAAGTTGCTCATCTGGAGAAACATTTCAATTACCTGCAATGGTGGCATTGTCCCAGCCTTGCAGTAAATTACCAATTGTAGCGACAATCGCAATAAGAACTGCTCCACTCATCTTTCTATCAAGAGAAGGGACCACAAAATCACAAATTAATAAACCTGCAAGAGAATCCAAGCACAAAATTAACTCATAAAAACATAGCATTCAACCTAACATAGATTTCACAAGGAGCAAGATCTGATCACATTTCGTTCTCATTAAAAAAAAGGAACAAATCTCAGAAACCTTAAGCCATTCAGATCTATACTCAAAACCATATCATAATATGCAGTAAAGCAATATGAAAAACAAAATTCCATAAAAATAAATCTAGTTGATGTTAAAAATTGAAAGCCACAGAGAAAAATTAAGAAAAATGTAAAAAGATGGACCCATGAAGCAAACATCAAAATCAACACCGCAGCAATACAAATCGAAGACCCACAGAGAAATTGACCTAAAATTTAAAACTTGACACCATTTTCATACCTAAAACAAGAATCCAAGAGCACCAAGATCAAGCTTGAGAAGCCGGAGAAACACTAAGAGATTCAAGTAGACGCCTTTAAACTAAGCAATGGATCTTTGCGTAAGAGACAAAACATTCAGCAAGTTTAAAAACGAAAATAGCCTTAATTCCCCTCTAAACAAATAACACTGCTCTCAAGTAATAAAAATAACAAGGAAAGTTATAGCTCTCTCAGGGATCTTCAAGCATCTAAATATATACTCTGTGGAAATGCCAAAAGAGGGAATTAAAAATTGGGCTTGATCATAGCTGTTCACAATCTGTCAACTGCTATGAGAATCATCTGGGCTTGTTATCACATTGAAAATCAAGAGATTTTACAAATGGGTTTTTTTGTTTGTTTGCTTTCTCTCTCTCTCTAAACCCAACTGAGAGTGTAATTGTGAAGGGGGTAGAGAGAGAGAGAGAGAGAGTCGAAGGGCGAAGGCAACGGGAGAGGAACGTGCGCGGATCGCTGCTGATCTTTTCTTCGGCTTTCTCTCTGTTGCTGAGTTTTTTATATGGAGAGAGAGAGAGAGAGGAACAAATTTTGGGGTTTTGCTTTTGCAACTAATTTAGGAAAAAAGGGTTGTTTGCACTTAAATACCCCATAGTTTACCTCATTCCTAAATTTGACACCCTGATGTTTGGTTTTGCCCAAAAAATACACCAAGGTTCCATCAAATTAAACTTTGATAACCAAATATTTATTTTTGCTAAAAAATTATCCCAATGTACAACAAAATGTAACTTTGATACCCCAAAGTTCAACAAAATTTAACTTTGATATTCAAACTTGTAATTTTTTGTTTATTTTTTTTAAGCTTGGGGTGTCAAAGTCAAAAGTTTTGCGAAAGTTTGGGCGATCAGTGTTAAGAATATTTGAACTTTGGGGTACATTTTGATAAAGGTTTCAGGTATGAAGTTAAAATTAAGAGTTTTAGGGTATTTTTTAGCAAAAGAACAATTAATTATCAAAGTTAAAAATAGAGTAGAGTTTGGGGTATTTAAGTGCAAATGACCCTTATCAAAATGGAAGGCAATAAACAGAACGGTAATAATTAAAACTTAAAGGACTTCGTTCTTGGTGCATTTATTTTGACGTTAGCATGTTTGTCATTTGTTTTTTCAGTTTGTATATGTATTTACAAAATTGAGGTTGGACCATATCACATATCACAAATGACAGACGGTATGTCACTGTTTCTAGATATTTGAAAATAGCGTTATTTAGATGCCAGTCACACAAATCTTCAATAATTCTATATTATTCACTCAAATCTTTGAAATTTCTCATATGTCCCCAAAATCTCAAGGGCCTTGCAAATTGGTCAGCTGGACCTTGAAACCATTGTTGACTTAACCCTTAAACCAACGACTCAATAACCAAAGTACCCCGAGAAAACACAGAGGAAATACATAAACGGGTTGCTTCCCCCACCCCCCACCCCCAGCCTTGGAGAATATGATTTTCGTGTCGCAGGTAATCCTCTCAACTATTTTAATTCAAGTAATACCCTAAAATTTAGGGGTGTTGTAGATGACCCTTTACAGTAAACTGTCCTGAACTTTGGATAATCTCAAAAAATTCCTAAACTTAAGAATTTCTCACAAGACCCTATGCCTGTAATGGGAAAATAATTAAAATGCTCTTGAGAGAAAAAAAATCCTCAATCTAGACTTTGTCATCTACACACAACGTACCCTTTCCTCCCATTTTAGTTACATGTCAATTACAAGTAGGAGATCCATTGAGAAAGTTTAAAGTTCATGGAGTTTTTGCAAAACACCCCAAAGTTCAATGGGTCTAGTGTAAAAAAAGAAATTCAAGGGATTTATCTATAACACCCTCAAAGTTCAAGAGGATTTCTCAGATTAAAATAATTGAGGGGTTTACCTGCAACATTCCAAATTTCAAGGGTTTCTGAAAATCAGCCCCATTTTTTATTTTGAATATGCATACACTCACATATAACCCCCAAAAAAAAACTAATCAACTACATCTATAGCACAAAGAGAAAAATGAATATTTTTGGTATCAAGCATAAAATATGTATTTGATAGTGATATGATCACCCCTCATCCACACATTCAAAGTTACCCTCCTGAAAATTGTCACTTGATTACTCACCCATTAAATGAGTAGATAAGAAATGACTATATCCTCGTTATGGATGAAATTTGATATTTGGTGCTAAAGATACTTATATTCCTAATATACAAATTTTTAGGTAATTAGGCATTTCATTTTATAAAAACCTCTCTTTATCTTACAACATGTTTGGAATTTCATTCCGCGTAGGAAAAGTAAGGAAAGAGAGGGGAATGAAGAGGTGGGAGGTTAAAGAGAGTTACTTTTCCCTCAGGGTGTGTTTGGCAAGCAGAAAGTAAAGTGAAGGTGAAAAAAAGAGAGAATACTTTCTCATAAAGGTACTTTCTCATTACTTTATATTTTGGAAAATCTTATTTAGAAATTAGAAAGTAAAAAAAGAAAAAGAAAAAAAGTTGAGGTGATAAATGATGTGATATTTATTTTCTTCTTATTCTTTTTTGTTATCACAGAGAATAATAGTGGAAAGTGGACAAGTAAAACTAAAATGATATATAAAAAATCTAAAAATATATTTCTGCTCTCCTTTTCTCTTCACTTTCCATCCACTTGTCAAATGCCAAATGGGATAAATATGGAAAGTGGAGTCACCTTCCAATTTTTGGTGCACTTTCTATTTACTTCCCGATTGTCAAACACACCTTCAGTTCCATCCATTTTAAGGGTGAACAAATTTAGTATTAAGAATATTGAATTTATTATTTATGAGACTAAGGGCCTATTTAGTTTGGTTTCTTAGAAATCAAAGAAAAGGAAATTAGAGGAGGAAGATGGTTTCTGCCCCTTTCCTCAAAAAAAAAAACCTCATGAAATGGGTTGTCTGAAAAAGGGCCACATCCTCCATAAAATAGTGACAACTCATTTTACTCTATCTCTTGTCCTAATTTTAAGATGCGAACCAAACCAAGAAAAAACTGCCGTAGAAAATAGGTTTCATATAAATCTTTTTTTTTTCCCAA
This sequence comes from Asparagus racemosus, assembly GCA_037177215.1. NCBI lineage: Eukaryota > Viridiplantae > Streptophyta > Magnoliopsida > Asparagales > Asparagaceae > Asparagus > Asparagus racemosus. Next base: position 4,672,286 of record JBAKGM010000200.1, on the reverse strand, counting down.
CCAAATAATGAAAATACTTCAAATTCTAACCTTTTTAGTTCGGTTTCTTAGAAATCAAAGAAAAGGAAATTAGAGGAGGAAGATGGTTTCCGCCCCTTTCCTCAAAAAAACCCCCATGAAATGGGTTGTCTAAAAAGGGTGCCACATCCTCCATAAAATAGTGACAACTCATTTTACTCTATTTCTTGTCCTAATTTGAAGATGCGAACCAAACAAAAAAAAAAAAAAAACCGCCGTAGGAAATAGGTTTTATATAAATCTTTTTTGCCCAGCCAAATAAAGGAAACACTTCGCCACTTAAAAAATTCTCAAACAAAGTGAATGGTATCCTCCAACCTCATTTACCCCCTATTCACCTGCATCCGAACAAGGTGTCACCATTGAGGTTTCCTGCACTCCAAATTCTAACCTTTTAATCAGAAGAATTAAGTATTTCAAATAAAATAAGAGCCTATAAAAGTACTATTTTTCACCTATTTACCCTGCATGAATATTTTAACATACCTTCTTTCTGTTACTCTGTACTTGCTTTTGTCTCATTCTCTTCTTTCCACAAAAGTGACCTGGCTGTTACTGGTACTTTTAAACTGTAATAAGCGATTCAGTCTGTTCAGTCGGGTCGGATCGGATTATGCACCCGCGAACTCCATTTTCTGCGGTGATTGAGTGGGATCACGTGAATGCGCATGTGAGCATGAGATCTGTTCAAGAAGAGGGGACCATCTAAGGAACAAAATTTAATTCTCATATAATTTGTTTATTTTAATTCTCTTGACCAAGATCTGATCTCACCTAATTTCTTAGTATTCCATTAACAGTTTTTAATTTTCCCATTATTGTTATGTAATCTTATGCTGCCGTACATGATTTTATTCTTTGTCGAAACTGTTTGAAAAAGAAATTTCTTATATTTCATTGATAATTGGAACCTTGAAAAGGGTACACTTGTTTACGTGTAGGGTATTTATTACGAAAGTAAAATTAATCTAACAAATGAAAATTCTAATAAAGAAAAGTTCTAAAAAACCAATTCTACTACTGTATGAACGGTAGTGGATTCAGAATTTTATCTCTTTGAAATCATCACGTAGCTCAGTGGTGTCCTACCCTAGTTCTAGTGATCTCATAAATAACAAATAGAAGTAAATTAAGCAAGGGAATACTTTTGCAAGTAAAAAATGGGATTTGCGCTTTTAGAGATTTTTCTGAAAATTTTTAAAAGTTGAAAGAAGGTTTTCTGATAACCCCTAAACATAAGACGGATTTTTTTATTTTTTATTTTGAAAGTGATGGTGGGTTAGCTGATAATCAATAAAAGTTAAGGGGTATTCTAACATTTAGCCCTCTTCAAATACACATTATACATAACTATTGAACAGAAAATTATATTTTAAGTATAGTAACTATTGTTAGCGAAAGATAGTTTTTTAATGAATTTGATGGTGGTTACCTCGTCTATGGAATCTCGACGCCGAGACATGAGGGCATGTTAGCCTTGATGCCGTGAAAGGTTAGTGTACTTAGTCATGTAACATCGAAAATGATAACATAAAATGTAATTTAGTAGATTTTAAGTTCATAGTCGGAACTATTTCATAAAAAAAAGACTCACATCTGTCATTGAATATATTTTTTCTCTATATCTCAAACTCGTAATTGAACTCAAGACCGCTAGAGCCATATTGGAATCTCTTAACTATCTAGATCACCCACGGTGGACATCTATCATCAAGTTAATATTATGAAAATATTCCTTGAATTTACTGAATATATTTCCCTTCTATATATAAAGATGGGAAATTTATTAATAAAATAAAATAAAAGCGTGATTATTCTTTTTTAAACTTAAATATATTTTTATATAGGATAAAATCCTATCTTTTGAAACTTAAGCCCCAAAAAGTTTGAATCTCTCCCTGAATAACTTTCTATTTATATAAGATATACAAATGAGAACATTTATATTTGATAAAGACTAGAAGTTTAGTTGGGGATCTAAATTAAGTGGTATTCAAACTAGGCGCAATGCATATTTTTTCCAAAATACAACATTCACAAAAAGGACAACACACAATGAAATATGATAATGACAATCCCCAAAAAATAAAAATAAAAAAATATAAAAAATAAAAAAAAAAAGAGCCGATGAGGACAGCAATTACAAAGATAGTGATTGGAAATAGGAAAATAGCAGGTATCCTTAAATTTTTTTTTTATTATGTTGTTCGATGATGAATCGTTTACCTTTGGAAAAAGTTGATCAAGTATGCAACTAACGCGTGTTAATCGGTTTGGCATTCCTTAACCTAAAACTGCCTACATTGTCAATCTATGTCTCACTATTCTACTCTGCAAATGGTATAAAGGTCATTTAATTAAAAATAATTGATCGAGGACCTATAAGGTCATAGCCATATTTGGAATATTATTTTTAAGTGTATGCAATGTAAATAATTTGGGTTTCCATATATATCCTCCAAACAAAAGTTATTTTAAAATTTATCCATTGATTCATACTAATTGCTATTACCCGCAGTAGTAATCATCTTTCAGTTTATCTGCACCATATCATAGGGTTGAGTGAATAACAATATTCATTTAAAATAATTACTTTTTCAGAAATGACTAAATATAATTAATTAAACTAATTAGTTATAATAAACAATCAATGTTAACATCTTTAGAATATTCTATGCGTAACGTAAAAAAATGAAAGAGTAGTGAAGAGAAAGGGCTAATGGTACTAGAATATCCATCTTAACAGAAAACATTTCAATTTATTAGCTGAGTAACAGGATCAGGGGTACAAATTGAGAGACAATTGCAATTTGCAGTAAAATAACAAATTATCGTGATTTGAGAGGTACTTCCAAAATACGTATGACTTGAGGGGTAAATGTGTAAAATGAAAACCCTGTATTGGAAAATGAAGGTGATAGAATTATTAATATGTACTTATACCCAATAATTGTGACTCCAGGAACACGGGTCTAAGCTTTTAGATTCTCCCCAAGACTACAAAGCACCAGATCAGCTCTCAAGTGACGGAGACTGACCGAGATTTATACACCGTTGGTTGATTTTTAAATATTTGCTAATTGACATTGCAGGGTCCAAAACTGCATTCAATGAATACAAGGTAACAACCAAGCATGATATTTTGTTCAGAAAACAAACAACAAAGGTTAATATTATTTTTGAGTTTTTGTTCTTTATTGTATTAGGGAGCAATAATGCTTGGTCTTTTCCAGGTCTATGCTTGATTTTATTTTATTTTTTATTTTTTATTTTCCATTTTGCACATGGAGAACCTTTTGTATGTATCATCAATAATGATGATTTGTTACCGGGCCATCGAGGGCATTAGCGTTAACAAATTGTTGATATGGTTTTGTCATCATGACAACATATCACTTGTTATAAGTAGTGATGATTAAATAAATAAGATGAGTCATTAGAAAAAAAAAATAGTAACTATACTGTCGGACCCCAATTCTAAGGGGGTTTGAGTCCACAATCGTTCTGCATCAAATTTGTGTTTGGTTCCACCGTATTCGAACACGATTCGATATTTGACTAAACCACTCTAATGATATTTGATTAGACTTAGGATTATTGTGGCGAGCATTCTCATAAGTCGAATGAGATATCCTTCTAGTGTGACTTCGAAAAGACATGACCATCAAGCTGAAAATGGTTTCTTAGATGGATTAATTCGAAGACAATAACAATACAATAAAATCATTAGGTTGGAATAATTTTTTGGAGACTAACAAAGGAACTTGATAAGTAAGTTTTGCCACGTAGATTTGACAATCACTCTGATGAAAAAAACCACCATTTTCTCAATTACAATCATCTGATTGTGGTTTCTACTGAAATTCGTTCGTTTTCACCTTATGCTAAAGACAAATCATCTTCATCAAAAGATGCGATTTTAAAAATTGGTCTCTATTTTGTATCACTATAAGAAAGAATATCAAAATTCTTTTTGAAATAACAAAAAGAAAATCATGTGCCTTTAATAATACACTCATCCCGTGCACCAACGCATTACTAATATGAAAAAATATCATGTGCCGACACATGCTAGTTATGCATCCAGGCACAATGCAAGCATCTCTTAATCATTCATTAACCTCTAAAGTTAATGAACATGTGCACTAATTAACGCATAAATATGCTGTTGTGAGCAGTGGCATACATTGTCCAGAGTCCTTTTTTTGAGTGCTTTTCTATTTGGGCTGAGACCGATCTCTTTCTCATGGAGACGTGCTTTGTGCTGCCTCCACGATGGGAATGGGAATCACGGTTGACACAGTTGTGATTTATTTATTGGCGACATAAATTTTAATCATCAAAATTTTACTAGACTATTATATGATTGTGAAAATAATCTATACCTTGTCAAGATCACAATGAAGATAATTCAAATTTCAAACCGATTAGAAACTTTCATAATAACATATTTTTGGACCTACTTTTTTATTATTATTATAAGGGAATCGGACCGAAGATCATGACAGTAGTATTGGAACCTCCCAATCATTTGGATCACTAACGATTCCAAATTTGGACCTACTTTAATTATACTGTTACAATTATTGGTTCTCCATAATCGATAAAATTGACTATTTTATGATTCGTGTCTTATTATGTGTCCTCTAAATTGTCTAAGTGGAATAGAGGATTAGCAACTATTTAAAAAAGTTTCTTAGTGTAGGAACATAAATAAATCACATATTGTCTGGCATTTAAAATAATTACAATTATAATTTGTAATTTTGAGCAACAGTTATAGTTGTAAGTGTGTATTTTTATTGTAATAACATAGTTGTAAAGCTCCTATGGTTATACCGAAGCAAACATCAATGCAATTATATTTTAAGGGGGTGTTTGGTTCAAGGAAATGAAATTATAGGAAATGTTTTCTACCCATTTTTATAGGAAACATTTTTCCACCCAAATTTTCCTCTCAAAATGGTAAGAAATTGTTTTCCTATTATTTTGTACTTTTTAAGAAATATTTTCCATAAATGTCGAGTAAACCAAACACACGAAAACTCAAATATAGGAAAATTTTTATTTACGAACTTGTCATTTATGTTAAAAGTTTCCTAAAACTTGTACTCAAATCGAAGCACATGGACAACAATCATGGGACCCTAATTAATCATGTATCTTTAATTTTGTCGTGAAGAGGATGTTTCAGTATGAACAAGCGGTGTGCGTCCTTGGGTACATACTTCTTCATTCACTAAAATTGGGACCTTCTCATTGAATTGTACTTGTCGTTCCATCTTGTTGCGAAACCATTGAATCCTATGGCCACGTGTCACTCTCTAACTGTTAGGCAAGATTTGGCAGGTATGAAGAACTTAGACGCATTTATTTTCTCCTATTTTATTTTGGAGTTTTTCTAAGAAACCGCATTTAAAATACAGTCATTTTACAGAAATTATTTTTAATTGTTCATTAATATCTGCATCTTTAAAGGGATTTTTGTGTAACAATCAACCATCTAAATCTAGTTTTCAATTTAAAATTTTTAATTTTGCTGACTGGCTGACAAATATTAATTGAATGTAGGACCTGAGATAAAAAAACATTCTTTGTTGGGTTGCTTTTGTTTTGTTTGTTTGATTCTCTCTGCACATGTGGTGTTCTATCCAATTTTTTAGAGATTTATGCGCCCAACTAGCTTGTACTGTTTACTGTAAGAGTATCATATACTATACAATACATATGTGCGTATACAAAAATATTAAAAGCCAGAGTTATAAATTGTTCGTAATTAATGCAAATTTAAATGACATTTATTTTTTTCAAAATTAAAATCTTCACCAACTATGAACTCATCATACCCTTAAACTAGTTCACAATCTTAACATTATACCGGACTTATGACTAAAATATATCCAAAGCTAAGCCATGATATTGATTGGATTAATATAAAACTATCAAAGGAAATTCTATAAATACATCCATGACGATCATACTCCCTACAGCGGTGGCATCCAAGAAGATGAGAAGGCAGAGTCTCAATCAAATCAGAAACTCGTGCTCTAATTTTGGGTGAGGTGGTGATCATGCTGAGGCTCAAGTTGCCAACTTTTGCATTATTGCATTATCTCTTGGGAGACTAAAGTTTGATCTAAAGTTGTTTTTTTCTTGTTTGTGTGTGTTTTACATTAATTTACAGTCCCAACATGAAGTTGCTTGCTTTAGTTGTGGATGCGTTTTATATAAAGTGGTCTTGTTTTCGGCCTCTTTGCTCCATTTAATAAATTTAATCATGAAATATGCACAAAGTGGCTTTTCTCTAGGCTGCATGTTACACGAGATGCATGCTTAAAGTTCTTTCCTAAGAAAATAAAAATAAAAATAAAAATAAATTCAGCTTATCTTTTCAGATCATAATTAATTATAGTCACTTTTAAATTTACATTTCAACATGTTAACCAATTTCACCTCAGTTCGCAATTTTGCTTATGCACATAACATTTTCTTGGCCTCAAATTACCATTACCCTTAAAACCTCTCAAAAACCTCTAAACGAAAACGCTTCTTTCTACTCTCATGAACTCATATTCTCCTCTCATTTCAGAAAAAACCCAAATCCTTGGATGATCAAGCTCCTCTCATGGCATCATCGCCTCAAATCAACCTCCCTCATCCTCCCCCATCTCAAACTCACGCCATTAACATTCCAAAAACAAACCCAATCCTCCCTTTCTCTCTCCCAAACCTCGATCACAACCCTCACCCAAACCCTATCCGAACTCATAAAGTCATCTGCAAATCTCAAATCAATCTCCAAAACCCAAAACATCCATGCCCACTTAATCTCCACTGGCCTCCACTCCTCTCTCTTCCTCCAGAACCACCTCCTCAATGCATACCTCACTTGCACCTCTATCGAAGATGCCCGTAATCTCTTTCGAGAGATTTCATCCCCCAATGTGGTCACATTCAATGTCATGATCACCGGGCTTTTGAATTGTGGATTGCCAGGTGATGCCCGCAAGATGTTTGATGAAATGCCCGTAAGGGATTCTGCTTCGTGGAATGCGCTCATGTCGGGTTATTTTAAGAATGGAATGCTGGAGGAATCCATTAAAGTGTTTGTTGAAATGATTGGGGATTCGGGTTTTGACCCTGATTTGTTTAGCTTGACTTGCGCGATGAAGGCTTGTGGGGGGCTTCGGTGTGCTCAATTGGGGATGCAGATTCACGGGCTGTTGAAAAAATTGAATCTTGGAGATGAGACACGAGTTGATTCTTCCCTAATTGATATGTATATTAAGTGTGGGCTTGTGGATTTGGCGGTGAAAGTTTTTGAACGGTTGGCAAGTCCGAATCTTTTCATTCAGAATAGTATGATACTAGGGTATGCGAACCTATATGGTGTCAATAGTGCTTTAGAGTTGTTTTGGAGAATGCCCGAAAGAGATACAATCTCGTGGAATACTATGATTTCAGTACTATCTCGGCATGGACATGTTAGAGAAACTCTTTTGATGATCATAGATATGTTCACCGAAGGATATGAGCTTACTTCCACCACTTACTCCAGTGTTCTTAGTGCGGTCACGAGCATTCAAGATTTGGATTGGGGAAGACATCTCCATGCACATATTATCAAACATCAATGGGGATATGATGTGTATGTTGGTAGTGCACTTGTGGATATGTATGCAAAATGTGGCAAGTTAGATGCTGCAAAGAGAACTTTTGAAATATTACCAACTCATAATACTGTCTCGTGGACTGCACTTCTTGGCGGATTCTCACAACATGAGCATGTTGAAGAAGCTCTGCAGTTGTTTAATCACATGAGAAGAGTACTGGTAGCGTTTGATCAGTTCACCCTAGCAACAGTTTTAAGTGCTTGTTATAATAGAATGGATGTTAGTTTAGGGAGTCAGTTACATTGTCTTGCCCTAAAGGCGGGATACAATTCATCCATTCCAGTGTCTAATGCTCTGCTATCAGTGTACTCAAAATGCGGCAGCATTGAGAGTGCCGTTTCAATTTTCCACTCAATGCCTTCGAGAGATATAATATCATCAACGAGCATGATTACTGCTTATTCTCAGTTGGGTAATGTTACTAAGGCTCGAGAATTCTTTGATGCAATGGCTACGAGGAATGTGGTAACTTGGAATGCTATATTGGCCACTTATATACAGCATGAAGAGGAGGAGGAAGGGCTCAGGATGTTTGTTACAATGCTGAGAGAGGATAAAGTAAAGCCTGATTGGGTTACATTTGTGATGCTTATTAGTGCTTGTGCCAATATTGGGGCACTTAGGCTTGGTAATCAAGTCATTGCTCATACTCTAAAATCTGGGTTTGAGTATGATACCTCCGTGGCTAATGGGATTATAACCATGTTGTCAAAGTGTGGAAGGATCGGAGAGGCTCGAAAAGTTTTCGATTCAATGCAGGAGAAAGATTTGGTTTCCTGGAATTCGATGATCACTGCTTATGCTCAACATGGTCAAGGGCAGGAAGCAGTAGAAATCTTCGAGAAAATGCTGTTAAATAACATAAGGCCAGATTATATAAGCTACGTTGCTGTGCTTGCAGGTTGCAGTCATTCTGGGCTTGTTCAAAAAGGGAAATATTACTTCAATTCCATGACAAATAGTACTAAAATCTCCCCAGGCATGGAGCATTTTGCTTGCATGGTTGACCTTTTAGGCCGAGCTGGTCTTCTTGAAGAGGCAAAGGGCATGATCGATTGCATGCCTATTAAACCAAGTGCCGAAGTTTGGGGAGCTCTTCTTGGAGCTTGCAAAATCCATGGCAATACAAAACTTGCTGAGTATGCTGCAAAGAATTTATTTGAATTGGATTCAAAGGATCCTGGGAGTTATGTTTTACTAGCAAAGATATATGCAGATGGAGGAGAGTTGGATAGCTCTGCAGGAGTGAGGAAACTTATGAAAGAGAGAGGGATTAGGAAGAATCCAGGATGCAGTTGGATCGAGGTTAATAACACTATTCATGTTTTTACTGCTGATGATGTGAACCACCCACAGATTAATGAAATCCTCAAAGTTTTGGAGAGAGTAATTAAGAAGATTGAAAGGTTGGGTTATGTGAGGGAAAGTAGTAATTTTGGATCTCAAAGTTTTCATAGCGAGAAGTTGGCAGTGGCTTTTGGTCTTATTAGTTTACCTCCATGGATGCCGATTCATGTTATGAAGAATCTCAGAATATGTAGCGATTGTCATACTGTGATCAAGATGATATCGCTTGTTGAGGGGAGGGAGTTGGTGGTTAGAGATGCAATCAGGTTTCACCATTTTAAAGAAGGCTCTTGCTCTTGCAGGGATTACTGGTGATCAAGTTGATGTCTCCTGATTTTTTCACTGGTATGGTTCTACAATCATAATCTAGTTGTTTCAATTTTTTTATTGTGGTAATTTTTTTAAATGATGTATACTCCATTGTTATGGTTAACATATTATACACTTTGTACAACACATGAAAGAGACTTATGAAGCGTCACCTTCATTTTTTTTAATAAAAGGTTTAAGTTGAAGATGCCTGACATTTTGAATGCTTAAATCTAGCATTGTCTACCTAAACATCGCACTTCACAAGTTCTGCATGCCTCCTGTTCGGCTGTTACGACTTTTAAGGAAGCAGTAAAATTAAGTCAAAAAGCTTCTCTTTCATCTGATACAGACACCAGCCATGTTTTCATATTTGTCAATTTGGATGTGTTTTTGTCAATTTTACATCTGATACAGAAAGCAGCTATACATTCTGTAATCTTTGTGATGAATATTGTTAAGCTAAGATATCTTAATCAGACTGATATTTTTTCACTTCTCACTGGAAAATGAAAAGGCAGCTCATATTTATTTTTTCTTTGAACAATTTAGGGGGGAAAATTTCTTGTGCATTTGCAGTCAAAAAATGGAACTTTGTTAACTGGTCGTTAATATTAGCCCAACACTTGGCTATTTCTTTGACCTTTAATATCCATTTACACGTAAGAATCATATCTCGTGAGGAGCCAAATGATGGCAAAGTTCTTAGCGTATTGAAGAATAGACTCGACTTTGTATATAAGAAGCATGCGAAGGTTAAATGAAAGGGGAGGAGAACAAGAGCAGAAACAACATAGTAAAAAGTTAAAAACTCATCTCCATAGGACTAAAAACAGAAATGACAGGTGCCACACTCACACCCAATTTAGCTTAGAGGTAACCCAAGAGCGTCTAGTTGAGTTGGTAAGCTTACTGTGGGCAGTACTCCAAGTTCTTAGGTTCGACTCTCCTGGAGAGTATGAATTTAATTTCCTGGCATTCCCAAAGACACTCTGGTCATTGTTAGGAGTTTGATACTCATGGTTTGAAAAATCATGGGGAAATTCCCTTGTTAAACCAAAAAAAACGTTTGATTTTATTTATGTATTTATTTGTATTGTAAGCAGAAAAGTCATTGTTAATCGACAGATATACTCACAAAACTGCAAAATAAACTGATATCATCATTATTAGTATAACTAATTTATATCATCGTTATAAACAAGTATCTAAGAATCGATGGGACATGGGAGGGGCTGGTATCTTATCTCAAACGTTGCAATCGTCCGGCCGAGACTATTAAGTGCATCTATTATTTCGGAAAACCAATTATACAAATATTTTTAATGTAATTAGATTATACTAGATAAATAGATTTTGCCTTACAATTGATTCGTGCTTTTAACTTTACACATGTATCGACATTTAACAATAATTATATTTAACATGCATTTTGTCATTTCTTTTCTTTCTTTCTTTTTTTTTTTTTTTCTTTTTTCTAACATATACACATCAACCTTGAAAGTCTTAGTTAAACCTAAGTGCTCGTATCAATATTTTTAAACTTTCTAATAAAAAAATGGCTAAAAGGCCAATTTGGTTTTGTACTGGGGCTTCATATTCAAATTGGTCCCCGAAGTTTATTTGTTCTCAACTTAATGCCTGTATTGGGGCTTCATACTCAAATTGTCCCCTACCTTATTTTTCTCAACTTAATTCCTTTACTAGGGCTTTACACTCAACTACTTTATTTTTTTCCAACTTAGTCCCAACCACGCTTTAGTTACAAGCCCCCAACAACTTTCAAAATTCACGCTAAACCCTCCAAGAACTTTAAAAAATCACATTACACCTCTAATAACTTTCAAAATCACACTAGACCCCAATAACTTTCAAAATCACACTAAAACTCCAATAACTTTTTCTGAAAACCTCCTAAGTTAACAGCGTTACATCTGTCATGGCACATGCAACCCATATGATTAAAAAAAGATCAAAATACCCCTTAAATTATTAAGAAAACCCTTTTTGACTTTTTTCATGCTTTTGATCTTAAAAATAGAAATCTCTCATTTTATGTGATTCGTTTTTCTCTTGCTCCCTTAGGTTAGGGTCACAAACCCTAATTGTTTTTTTTCTTTTGCTAAAATTGTCCTTCAAATGCTTTTTTATGTTGTTGTTTTTTTTCTAATATTGTGGGGGTTATTTGCAAAATGTGAAAACTTATTGGGGATATTCTGCAATTCTAAATTTTTTTTGTGAGGGGGGGGGGGGGTATAGTGTGATTTTTGAAAGTTATTGGAGGTTTAGTGTGATTTTGAAAGTTATTGGGGGTTTATGAGATTTTGAAAGTTATGGGTGGTTTACTGCAAAATTCTGAAAGTTAAAACAAAGTAAGGGGACTAATTTGAGCACGAAGCCCTAGTACGATGACTAAGTTGATAAAAAAATAAAATAGGGGGATCAATTTGAGTATAAAGCCCAATTCAGAAACCAAGTTGAGAAAAAATAAAGTACGGATACTAATTTGTGCATGAAGCCCTGTACAACCGTACGAGGACTAAATTAACTTTTTAGTCTTAAAAAAAATCTTGCACAAATGCTTAACTTGGGCTTAAAACTTGTAACATAATCTAATCTAAGTATATGTTTCATATGTAAGAGAGCCAAGTATATTAGATTCATTTTAGTTTTTTTCTTCCACTACCTTGTGCAGCCTGTTCGATATTCTCCACTATCTTAATGTTCATGTTTTTAGGTCTCATCTCAAGAGTTCGTGTTTTTTCAGCTTTCTTAATCCACTCTAGCATAAAATTTTACTACTAAATTTTTAGAAAATATGCTAAACTCCTGTATGATAGATGGTGATACCATCCGGATTGCTGAATATCATTTTCTTGCTACTGCCAACTGATCCTAAGTCTCTTGTGTAAATAACTAAATTTTGGCCCTCTTCAAAAAATAAAAGGGTTTTTTTCCCCGGTCAATGAAAAGTCTGTGGTGGATGATGCTGCAGCACTACGAGAGGTTCTATCAGCTTACATGCTTGTGATTAGGCCAATTGTGGACAGATGGTGATGATAGATTTAAATAGTAATTTGCAAATTATTGCTACTAAAATGAAGGGAGCTTGCAAGCTTGCAAGATAAGAAAACTACTACTGAAGGAGGGTAAATTTTTTTTTTTAAATTACAGATGAAGAGAGTTAAGAGGACTCATTCTGTCATGAGATAGAATGAAAAAAGTGTGAATTGTATGATTCAACTGCAATTATGTGAGCAACTTTGTTGTCCTATACTCATCTTTTTACCCCCTTTTTTTGTAATTTTCTGGAAAAGGATATATCTAAGAGAAGGAAAAGATTGGTCATATGAGTGTTGAGACTGTTGTGATTGATGAAGAACTTCTCATTTTGGATTTCTGAGAGGCTTTACTGTGCTCTCCATATAAAAAAGATGAGGGAAAACACCCAATAAAAAAAGCACATGCAGTGAATTTCTCTTCGCTCTTTGAGAAAATATTCTTTTTGAGGGGCGTTAACGAGTGCTTTCCAGAGTAATTTGTTTGTTGACATTGTATACTTAATGAATTTCTCTTTGATGTCTTTACCTGTGATTATACATAAAATTTGGTCGTATTATAGTTTCTTTTGTGTTTTTTTTCCAACTATTATTGCGCTATCAGTCTACTTTGTATTAACGTCACTTGTGTTAAAACTCATTTCTATAGCAGTAACATGGAAAATATAAAAAGGTGAAAACTTACTCAGGGTAAATTCAAGCGTATTTGCACATCTATGCTTACTACTTATAAAAGAGAATACTCATGTTAAAACTTTTGATTTTCTTTTTGCCCTCTCAAAATTTAATAAGTTGCAAATATACTATTGATTATAATTAAATTTTAACTAATTATCCAAAACATCTTATTAATTATGGACCTCCTCTCTTTCCCACATATTTAGGCATTCACTAAAATGTAATTAATATAAGTACTTTATAATGATAAGAGTATTTATAATATTTATATAAATAATTGTTAATCATTATAAAACAGTACAAAATAATTAGTGTAATAAAATATTTTATAATGACTATAAATAATTTATTAAATAATATATAATTAAATTGTTAAATGCCTATTTATAAATTATAAAAAAATACTATTATAAAAAAATAATACCCTATTAAACATCCTTAAAATATTATTTATAGTCATTTTATAGTGTATTATTTTATTTAATAGTGTATTATTATATTTATAATAGTATTCAAAATATTAGAAATAAGAATAGTTATTTTATTTATAATAGTATTTTAATATAATAAGGATGTTTAATAGTTAATAGTGTATAATAGTTAGGTTATAATATTAATATAATAGTTAAAATAAGGAATAGATAATAGTGTCAATTTATTTAATATTATAAAAAATATTTATTTTATTTATAATAGTTATAATAAAATTGTGTCTAAAGTTGTATAAATATTAATAGTAAAATAATATAATTATTTTAATATTATAACATAACTACGAATTACATTATTATTTAATACATTATAGTGAAAAATAGTATTATAGTTATACTATATATAAATATTAGAAATAAGAATAGTTATAAATAGCATATAATTTATAATAATTATTCTACATTATAGTTTAAAAAATTGTAATTATATATTATAATATTAAATGATTATTTATTTTGTTATAAAAATGTAAATAAATTATGATTAAATTATAATAAGTATCCAAAATATGAAAATTACTCATAAAATTCTTTATATACAACTTTATTTATTAATATAAGAATTTATATTATTATAAAAATCACTTCATAATTTTGCACTCAAAAAGAGAGAATTCAAAATAAAAAATAGTATGTCCATGTGCAAAGTAAGTGTATTATACTAGTTATATGAAAAGAGAATAGTTCAAAATTTTCAAGTGATAGTAAAGCAGGGAAGTCATTAACAAAACCGCAAACCAATTGATATCGTCATTATAGGTAAACTATCGTTCATTTATGTACGTAGATTGGCAGTAATAATTAGTATCGGAGAATTAATGCGACATCAGAAGGGCTAATAGAGTCTTTACAAAAATTACATAATATAACAAAATATGTCAAAGATAAATAGATTTCGTCACATGACTAATCATGGTACAAAAGGTTTGCACATATTTAAAATTTTACCATTGATTATTCTTGACAAACATTTTTCTAATTTCTTTTCTTTTCTCTAACAGTACATCTAAAGCTAAAATATGTTACTACCATTACCAATAACTTATAAATATATTGTATTTAATATGTGTGAGTCCGCATTCCAAAACCCTAATTTGATTTTATTATATATTTTCAATAAATTTTAGACATTCACAACCACTGCCTCAATTGAGTTCTAGGTACGTTTAATGATATTGTATTTATTTAGTTTTCTTTGGTAGATAATAATCATATGAACGCACACTGTTACTTTGTACACTATCACTCTTTCATCATGGAAAACTTTTATGCAAACCTCTCATTGACGGTCATTCTCGTCCAGACCTTGTGCCTGTGTGTGATCTGATAGCGCTGATAGATATTGGGCTTAGGGTAAATAAATAAAAACTTAGCTATTAATATACAAATTATTGTTATGAAGTGCGGAAGATCGCATATCTTCAGCCTGAGTTCGCTAGATAAAGAAAGGCACCACTGGAGAAACTAAAATTTATATATCGAAGATGAAAAAAGGGTTGAGAAGTTATTTTATCATGAGTTAGAATGAAAACGGAATGCATATTTATTCATCCAAAAAATGATTAATGACCATAAATAATTAAAGAAGAACATTTACACATAAAAAGAAATGAAGTCTACAAACTCCTAGATCCAATTCTCTCAGACAATATTATAAACACATGTTGTGCATAGTTAAGGATTCATTAAAAAAACTTCGAATCACTTTGTATGACGCAAAAGTATGTATTTATCATCAAATAATGGATGTCTAAAAGCAAATGTATATTTCTTCAAACTAAGAGAAAGTTGAAGAGTATAATAAGATTATCAATCCAAATAATTGGTTAGGTCAATTATTTTGTGAAATTATTTTAAGATGAGAGCCAATTATTGTGTACATAAATGCATAAGCTATCAAAATTACAACTAATATATATATAATATAAATTCCAAAAACTTTGGGGGACTCAAACTCTACCTAGATCCGCTCTTGGATACACTGACTCTGATATGTTCCTTATAGGTTTTGTATAATGTTTTTGATTTTCTCCACCATCTCATCATCATTATTTTTTTCCATGTTTAAGCTATTACTTTTCATCTTGAAAATTTTCATGGAAAATTTCATGAAACTTTCTATTTGACGGTAATATTCATAAGACGACTGATGGTAACACTCACCGGACAACTGATCTACCATTACTTTCTTGCCATGTTTTATCAACTTATTATCGCAAGGAAACTATAAGTGGTGATGATAGATACAAGGGCTGAGTGTTAACAAATGGAAGAAAATCAGCTAGCAATTTACCATTACTGCTAAGTATAAAGTGGGGGAGGTTGCAATCTTCACCTGAGTTCTCGAGATATATAAAAGGAAGATGCCACTGAAGAAATGAAAATTTTTCTCTTGCAAGATGAAGAGAGAGTCGAGAACTTATCTTATCATGAGTTGGATGAAAAATGTACGAATGGTGTGATCCAACTGCAATTATATGTGCAACTTTGATGCCCCATTATCATCTTATTTCCCCCCTCTAGCTACTTATGGGGGGTTTTTATTCCATATAAGACCCTATAATCTAGTTTACTTAATTTCGTCAAAAAGCTACTTAATTTTGTATTAAAATACCCGAGTCTTCATATTTCTTAAACCCACAATATTTAGTTATTTTAAATAACACTCCAGGATTTTATCTCTATTTTGAGTTGGCCCTTTAGAATAGTTAGATCTCGGGATTAAGAGAGTTGAAGGTGCTATTTAGATTAGGGGAACCTCAAGTAATACAAAATTAAGAAGAAGTGTAGGAGTTTAATATGACAACCGCTCTACTCGTAAAGAGTGTTATTTAAAACAACTTAATAAATTTGGAGGTGTAAACTCGAAATATAGTGATCGATTTGAGGGTCTAATGTAAAATTGAAAAAAAAATTCAGATTTAATATGGCAATCCTTTTTATTTAATTTTCTAAAAGAGGATATATGAGATCAGGAAAAGATTGGTCAACACTGTCTGAAGTTTTCTAATGGTGTGAACGGCTTGGGTGGTCAAAAGACTCAAAACCAAGTGGCGCATCGTTGTGATGTTTATACAGGTTGGTAGTGATATGAGCGTTCGATCCAACTGTTTAGATCATTGAAGAGCTTCTCATTACTTTTGTATGTGAGTATAATATTAATTTACGTCAAGATTACTAATGCATGATGTTTCAACTAGAGGAGACGGACTGAAAGAGGGTTGAAAAATAGGATTCATGTAGTGCTCCCAAAAAATTAGAATAAAAGCTTTATTGTTATTATTGTAACTTTACTCACTCATAATATGATATAGTAATTTATTGTATATATATAATAGACTAATAGTGCAACAATTTTGTGAGCTTTCCAATTGTAACCAACTTATCTGCCACGTATTCTCGCATACTAAATATGCATTGTGTTTTATAAAGTTACATTTAATTTTATGTAAGAAAAATATTTTGTTTTGGAATTGGGAGTAATGATATTTGACTTTTTGTGGGAAAGCGTCCTATATTGGTTCAATTATCTCGCACATAAAATGTGTTGATCATCCTTAATAAAATTACACAATTAAATAAATATCTCAAGAAATCAAAAATATTTTCTCACACAAACATTTTAATAATTATAGACAGTGTTTATCCTGAAATGATTATTAGCATTCCCAATTACAAGGAAGGAAATAAGTTTATCATATAAAAATCTAAAAAATAAGTTGCATCCTAATGTTTTGAAATAGTTGAGGTTACCGAACATTTGATTGAGGACCTCAACGTAAAGCACTAAAAAAAGTACAAGGAAAGAAAGAAAGTAGTGAGGAAGCACCAAAAAAAATTGTTCCTTTTATGTCGATATTCTCCACCATCTCATCATTCATATTTATTTTCTCCATGATCTTATAGTTGTGTGCTATTTCATGTTTTCTTAATTAATCCACTTCAAGCACAAGTTTCTAACTGCTTGACCATGGAAAAAGGATTATGCCAAGGCCTTCAATGTCATGACCATACTTAGATTGCTGATGATATATCGCCTCAAGCAATCCGAACATTGCCTGCTAGTGGAATATAAAAAATATTGAAGGATTGAGGATTACAACTATCGGAGATGTACGGGTCTAATATCTAAACACCCTACTGAAAGCTGGCCGCAGTTTCAAAATTGGTGTGAATCATGGGGAATATTCAAAATGATTATTAGCATTCCCAATTACAAGGAAGGAAATAAGTTTATTATATAAAAATCTAAAAAATAAGTTGCATCCTAAATAGTTGAGAAATAGTTGAGGTTACCGAACACTTGATTGAGGACCTCAACTTAAAGCTTCATATGTTAGTACAAGGAAAGAAAGGAAGTAGTGAGGAAGCACTAAAAAAAGTTCTTCCTTTTATGTCGATATTCTCCACCATCTCATCGTTCACATTTATTTTCTCCATGTTTTTATAGTTGTGTGCTATTTCATGTTTTCTTAATTAATCCACTTCAAGCACAAGTTTCTAACTGCTTGATCATGGAAAAAGGATTTTACGCCAAGCCCTTCAATTTTATGACCATACTTAGATTGCTGATGATATATCGCCTCAAGCAATCCGAACTGCTAGTGGAATATAAAAAAATATTGAAGGATTGAGGATTACAAGAAATTCTATAAGCTATAAAAAATTATTGCTATTCAATATGAGGCTGATCGACTCCAAAATTTTGCCCTAGGTTTGAAAAATAAAAAAGGAACTAGCACTATAGAGAATAGAGCAGATGAAGAGAGCTCAGAGCTCAGAACTTATTTTATAGTGAGTTGGAATGAAAAAGATATGAATTGCGCATGATCCAAATGCCATTATGCACGCTACTTTTATTTTGATATTGTGAATGGCTTGGGGATTGCCAAGGAAAAATAGTAGTCGGTCCCACTTTTTAATCACAGCCACATATTTGTATAATACAAATCATTTTCATAACATACAATTTACAAGCAGGATATTGTGAATTCTTTACCCCGTGGTGATTGTTGTCTCAACTATCACTCCCATATAGAGATAGATTAGGAGTAAAATAGCTTCCCCCAGTTAATTTGATTTGATGCCATTAAAATAATATCAAACTTGTTTTTTAAAGAGCAAGATAAGCTATACAATAAATTATAATAAAGAATATAAGTTTTAATCGATCGATCATTAAACGTGATTGGTGTTAAACATGTGTGCTCATCCCCAAAGATGGTTTCAATACAATTTTAATATTTAATCGCTTATATCCGATAAAAACAAGATTATAATCAGGTTGGACAAGTCGAACTCACTTCTTAACTGAAAAAATGTTTTTAAAGATGTTAGTCCCTTAAATCTTTCATATTTTAAATTGCCACTTCAATTGATTAAAATTTTCATTTGTAGCGCATGTTCGAGCTCAAACGCACTTATTTAAGTTACAAGCTTGTTTTTCCTTATAACAATGCAAGATCAATGTTTGGCCAATATTGTTTGTTTACTTAAGTTTCCTTCTAAATAGGATAGCAATAAGTTTGGATTTTACAACTTATTTTTAATTCTTATAAAAAGGTTTACCTTATCCTTGTGGTTATTGTTTGCTAAAAGACTATTTTACCCTCTTATAAAGGAGGTTTATTTATAAGATTCTACAAAATAAGTTTAGTCAAACACGGCCTTAATCGCAGAGTCACATAATAAGTTACTTAAAAGGGTCTTTTTAGATATGAGTCCCTTAAATCTTCAATAATTGCGCATTATTCTCCCAACTCTTGAAAATTGCACGTTAGTCCCTCTAAATCTTATAGGGTCTTACAAAACGGTTTCTCTGTTAGTTTTTTCAGTTATAAAACCTAACCAAGACTGGATTAACTCCTAATGCACCATCTACAATTATCAAACAACCCTTCCCTATAATGTCTCAAACCTTTGTGAATCTCAACTTTGGGTTAGAGCTCTTAATTTCTGACTATTTGAGAAGAAGAACTCGCCTAGGTTTGGGTTTTTTCTAAAAGCTGCATTGGGTTCAAACCATTAATAAATGAGTTTGGGAACATACAGGAGGGATAAAACGGTCACTTTACCTCCAACAGTTAGATTTGGTAAAATACTCCCCCTCAAATCTAATGCGTGCTAACTAGAAGGGCCGGTCCGCGCTGGCCACAGTTTTAAAATAGGCGTGAATCATGGGGAATATTCAAAATGTGTGATACAGATCCATTAGCGACCAAATCCCCACCCAAAACCAGAAGAGAATATTCCCTGATTCCTCCCTCCACATCCCATCCCTTCTCTCCCCTTCCCCTCCACAGAAGCCTGTGAACAGAAGAAGAAACTCACCTCAAACCCCAGAAAGGGCAAAAAAAAAAAAAAAACCCTGGGGGAAAAAAATGAAGCTTCTGTCTGCAAACAATCTCCTCTCTAACAAACCCGCATCCCCCTTCAACCGCCCTCTCAATCACAACCCCAAGCTGCTCTCATCATCCCCTCTCTCTCTAAAACCCCAGCGCTCCCCAGTCAAACCCTCACCGGTCTCTTCTTCTTCTCTCTCATCATCCCCAACAACAGCAACAACCACCACCGTCGCCCCCGAACCGCCTCGACCCCTCTCCAGTAAGTCGCCAACTCTCTCCAGAATCTGCATCGTGCGCTGAATTCACTGAATTTTATTCAATTTCAGATTGGCCCCAGTTCGCGGAGCGCGTCTCCGGAGAGTGGGACGGCTTCGAGGCTTCCTTCACCGCCGAAGGCTCCCCCATCGAGCTCCCCGAAGACGTGGTCCCCGCAGCCTACCGCGAGTGGGAGGTCCGAGTCTTCGACTGGCAGACCCAGTGCCCCACCCTCGCCGTCCCCGGCGAGGAGGGGGGCCCACCCACCCTCTCCTACAAGCTCACCAGGCTCCTCCCCACCGTCGGATGCGAGGCCGACGCCGCGACGAGGCACAGCGTAGAGGAGATGATCGCCGGAGGCACGGGGAACGAAGCGGTGGGGGTTGGGTATCATGAGAGTGGGAGTTACGTGGCGGTTTGGAAGGGGAGGGGGTTGGAGGTGGAGGTTTGTTTGGTGGACCCGAGGGACCGGGAGGTGAGGGTGAGGGTGGTGATGGCGGTGGCCAGAGGGTTGAAGGGTGTTAGGGTTTTTTCGGAGTATTGGGATGGGCCGTGGAGGAATGGGGAGAGTATGGGAGGGTGTGCTATTAGAGAGAGTGGGTTTGCTTTGAGTCGGAGAGTGGAGGTTGGGGATGTTGTAGGGGTTTGGGAGGGGAGGAGGTTGGGGATTGCTATATTTGGGAGTGATGCAGAGGTGAGTACTTAGAACTCTCAAAGGTTTCTTGTTGGAAAAATTATCTTTATAATGGCAAATCAAAACAAAAAAGTATGTTTATTCTTAGTTTGCTGCATTGAACCTTAATTCCCCTAATATAAGAGCAGACCTACTCTGAGTACATTAATGCAATGGGCTGGAAAATGTATGTATGTGTGCTTGTGCACTTGCATACATGCATGCCTGTGTGTGTCTATATGTCGGCATTTGTATGTCTGTATGTATGTACATATATGCGCGCGCATGTGCGCAAGTCTATGCATGTGCATGTGCGCAGCACATGGGCGCGTCCCTCATGCGCGTGCATAGCTGTTTGTTCATGCATGTATTTGCGCGTGCGTGCTTGAGTGCTCGTGTATCTTTGTGCGCGTATGTGCGCGTGCATGTTTGTGTATGTGTGTCCGTGAAAAGATGCGTCTTTCCTACCTTTTGGTTGGCATGATTCTTACATTTTCTAGGACCTCTTTGATGATTTGGATCTTTCGAAGATGAGAGTTTTAGTTAACTGAATACGCAACATGTTAGTATTATACCAGCCAAGAGACTAGAGCTACACACAAGCTCATGCTTATACATATGCCATGAGCTTGTCAAATAGGTAACTCAATTCAGAATTTGATATCTTGGATATCATGTGTAAGTCATATGATCCACACGCACACATGTAACAACATCACTTGTTTGTTAACATGTTAAACTAGCTTGATCTTTGTTTTAGCTAGTTAAAAGTTCAATAATATTCAAAATAAGAAGAATGGTGTCAATCATGTATGGATTTGAGTAGTTGGTTCTATCAGCTCATAGTTCTTCGATGAATTTGATTAGTTATAGATAAAGTATATATTTTCCTCTTCTTAACTATTTTTGCGATGCCTATTTTTGGACAGCTTAGACTGAAAATTTATCATATTTTAAGGTCATCTCTAAAATTTTCGCCAGGATGAAGTATTCTATGAACTTAGAGAGGAAAAGAAACAAAAAATAGTTAGAGATCTAGAGGGAATCATTGCTCTTCCGAAGAATCTATGGTGTTCGCTAAAAGAAAAGGAGGGTGGTGAAATTTGGGCTGAGGTTGGTTGGTTGCTAGATCGAGGTTTGGCTATGACATCCAGATGTGTTCTTCTTAAAGACGGAATGTTGAAGGTATACTTTTCTTCTTATGTTCGCTCGTTTTTGTAAGTTCTCATAGTACTGGGTTCTTTTGGTAAACTGATCTTAAATTTTCAAGGAATACTGATTATGCATCTATGACCCCAATTGCAGGAGATGGCGATCGGTGAAGAAATTGCATTGAACTAATGATCTGCAGAGTTAAGTTCTACAGGAACTTCTTAAAGTTTTTATAAACATGTTTACACCATCGTAATTTAGAAAGGCGTCAGGATGCCTAATTTGTGACCATATTCATATTAATTTGCTCTAGATTGTAAGTCTCAAAGTATATTAACTGTCCCCATCAGGCTTACAATGCTTGTGGGAGTAGTATATATTGTACAAGATGAAAGTGAGAACCTCTAATTCTTCTAAATGGTTGTCGTCTAATAATCTACCTTCTAAAAGTTAGTATTTTCCGGCTCCACTTATTAAGTGGATGCCGTCAAAGATGGTTGAGATTTAAATCTAATTGTAGTTAACAGCATGTGATGTGCTCATATTATGAATTTTCTATTTAAAATAGTGCATGCCTATATTATCACTGAGGGCAAATAAGAGGATACAGTCCTATGTCGTGAGCTCTGTGTACGCTCACCTTGGTGTTACTCGGGTGACTTCAAGGTTACATCGACCAAGCATGGAAAGAGTGCGAAGAACTCTAGCAGTTATAATCAACGTGCATGCAACTACCACAAGAGTCTGGTTATTTGAACCTCTACATTTACAACATTTTGGGGTCTATTGTATTAGCTAATATGCCATGTGATTAGAACAGAAAATAGACCACAAATTGCACATCCAACTCCTCTAATAGAGGGGGAACTTTGGGGAGGAGTAGGAGGCAAGGCTTTCGTTTCGGGAAAAGTGACTGAGGGGAAAGAAATACTTCAGTGAGATATTCCAATTTCAGATTAAAGTTCTCTCTTCAACATTTCTCTCAAAATAATGGGTTTGCCTATTTCAAAATTTTAAATTCCAGGGACTAGTATCTCAAACATGCTTATAGATAATATATTCTAAAATTAAGTTATATTCTAGAATATATTAGATAATATATTCTAGAATTAAGTTATGTTAGAAGCATGCGCCTCCATTTGAATTTCTCAATCTCATCTTAGCCATGGCACCGTCTTCATACCTCCGCGGCTTACTTTCTGCCCTCCTCTCCTCCCTGTGCTCCTCCTCCTCTCGCATGCCCTCTCTTCTCCTCTCTTCTCCTTCTCATCGACTTCTCCTTCTTTATCGAAACATATGACCCCCAACCTATGGTTGTTTGCCTAATAGCTCACCTGGTGGCAACTCACGTGGATGAGATTACGTGCAAGTAGCATTGCAAGGATCTTCAATGGTTGAGGCTAAACTTCATTTTGCTACCAAGATATACACACTTTTTCACTTTGATACCCCCAAAAGATTTTTCTAACATGATATTTAAAATTTTATTTTTTTTTCTCAATTTGATACCCCCAAAGTACTTTAACACTTTGATAATCTAAAGTTTTAATCATATTTCACTTTGATACCCCTACGTATATCGTTTGATTTTTTATTTTTATTTTTTTGTTACGTATTCTTAGTGACTAGGTAAAATGGATTCGAATGCATTACATGCTAATCACATGAAAAGGACTTAATAAAAAGATATATAAAATCTAACAAACTATGAATGATGTATCATTGAAAGGTGGGCATCAAAGTTGGAAGGAAATAATTATGGGCATCAAAGGGAAACGAGATCAAAACTTTGGGTTTTAAGTGTTTAAAAAGTACTTTGAGGCATCAACGTTAGTAACTAGGTAAACGTTGGGGTACCAAGGTGAAAATGAGTTACCAAACAACCAAAAGGGTATTATCTATATTAGTCTGTTAATCTTTAACATGTAAAATTATTGCTTCAAATCACTAAAATTGCTATTAGGCTCCTGACTCCTGACGCATACTTTTTATCATGTGCTTAATGACCAGGTAGCAAATGTATCACATGCCAATTGCATGCTAATTAAGGTCGTGATATAAATTTAACGAAAAATCTAATAAAATCTAAATTCAGTGTAAAAGTGAAACATGATTGAAACTTAATCTGATTGAAAAGTTAGGATATCAAAATGTTAAAGAAATACTCTTGGGTATCATGGGATTGCAACTTTGAGGTACTAAGTGTTAGAAAAATACTTCCAGTCATCATAATTATTGAAATTGCTATTAATTTTGGTCCCTCCTTTCTAAGCTATTTTAAAATTAGTTTCTCAAATCATCAAAATTATTATTAGAGCCCCGTATTCCTCGAGCAAGCAACATAGATGCAGCACTTTGTGATACGTCTACTTCAAAATATACAAATTTTGTGAAGCTTTCAAAAAACAGGTAGAAAACTATTGCATCAATCAGCAAATATACACTTTTTCAACATAGATCAAGCATTTTGTGATTCGTCTACTTCAAATTGTACAAATTTGGGTCCTCAAAGTTGTACCACCAAAAACTAGTTTTGAGAAGACTTTGATGATACCATTCTTGAGAAAGTGCTTGATAATTATCATATTTTACAAATTTGGTTTAACTTTGAGGACCCAAAAGCCACTCAATTGCACGTGCAGCAATTTCATATTTTGAAGTAGACGTTATCAGTAATTGAGAATTTGGGTCCTCAAAGTTGTACCACTTAAAACAAGTTTTGAGAAGTTGCCGAACACACCCTAAAGAAATTTGTTGAAATAAATGTAAAATATATGGGAGTCTTGTGAGACAAGACATAGATGTAAGGGTTACGTTAAATCCTCAAAATTGTGGAGGTCATGTCTACCGCAATCCCAAACTTGCGGGAGTTTACTCAAATTAAAATATTCGTGGGGTTTTCTGATTCACAATAGTCAAGCCCCAAAGGCAAATTACTAACGACTCGATTAGACATCTAAAGCATGCTATTTGAAAATTCCTATTATCCGTATAAATCAAATTGCAATTCATCATTGAGAAATGATTATCAAACAATAATAAGGATTAAACAAGCATCAGTCCAAATCAAATCCCATCGCAAATACTAAAAGACAACACTTACGATTAAACAAGCAGTTGCATCTATTAAAATAAAGCAATATCCAAGATCATAACCAAATGACATCCAAAATCAAAATTAAAAAATTATAATAAAAAAAACCCCCTAGATAGTACCTCTCTGAAACCTGAGCTTGGTAAAGAACCACCTGTTCTTTCTTAATTTTATATTGAGTACTCCCCGTATCTTCATATTACTAACTTACACCTCCAAATCCAGTTAGTTGTTTTAAATGACACCTCCTAGTTGGTTTTCCGTCCATAATTAATCGATTTGGAGGTGTTATTTAGAAATATGAAGATTCGGAGACGTGGTATAGAGTTTAAAAAATTCAGAGGCTATGATCATGATGTAAACAAACAATTTTGGGAATGATTGTTGGCTGGGCCACTCGGTTTTGACGCGACGTCCTTTGAAAAAAAAGACATGGGGAGAATTTAAGGGTGTAATAAGACAAAACTCTCTTCTAAAATCTGTTATTTAAAATAAATTAATAGATGTTACTTCAAAAAAAATTTAATAGATTTGGATTTATAAATCAGAAATGTGAAGCTTTGAGGGCCTGATGTAATATTAAGAAAGAATTTCAAAAGTTTTATGTCAAAACTCTTTTTTAAGACTAAGAGCATAAAAAGATTGGTAAAAGAATGCAATTGACCTCCCTTTATCATAGCTAGTTAAACAAAATTATTGAAATAAAGCTATGCTTAAATCCTTTCCTTCACGAGTACGCCCGCCTACTCTCCAAATATGGATACCCCTCCATGAGCTTTGGTAACTATGTTGATTAATTCTATGATAAGTGCTGTTTTATTTCTTCTAGACAAAATTTTTGAAATTATACCTTTCTTCGTAAATCTTCGAACTACTTTTATCACCCACATTGGTTTCACATCTCTGTGAAATATATAGATGAATCCTTAACCATTGAATGCATTCATGCGTAAGTATAATAGATGTATAAGATTAGTCACACATGATATGATATAACAATTTATGGTATAAAAATGCAAATCCTCCAATAACTTCATAATCGTCATCAAATTGACTGAGACATTAATATTGTGATTTTCCATGATCGATGATAGTAACGTGCAAATTTTGAAAACTTCATGGAATTTTTATAAAGATGGAACTTGTGGTATTTAATTGTCAAACTGGGAAACTTTATGGTATTTTTCTACAATTTAGTCTTTAATATATTAGCTTGAGTAGTGCTAGCAGGGCCCAAAAATGGGACAATATGATGCTCATGGAAGAAGTACTCAAAGTTTTATAAAGTCGCAATATATTTATATGAGAATGTTTTGTTTTTGGAGTTAACTGAGACTAAAGTTTTATGGGAAAAGTCGATTAACTCACATGTAACAATTATATCCTTAACAGAATATAACATTAAAAAGTATATCGCAAGATATAAAAAAGATTTTACACATGGAAATAATTTTTTTTTAAGAATTTAAATGATGGTAAATAGAGATATTTCATCTAATGGGTTGGCCTTGAGCACATAAACATAAAGTGATAAGTGAACTGCGACAAATATCTATTCTCATTAATCATCTACAAAATGCCTTTAAAATATAATAATCCTGTCCTATCCTTCAAAATATACAACTCAATAATTAGAACATCATGGAAACATATTTTTTTGGGCTACAACTACAAGCTATCTATGAGCGCCTTTAAAGATGTATTCATCTTTGTCAACAACAAAGAAAGTGAAAAACAACCAGACAAATAATAAATATGTGTTTCAAATCGATAATCTCCACCATCTCAACCTCCACATTGTCCAGAGTTATGTGCTATTTCACATTTACTTTATACTCTTTAAGAAGAGTCTTTCCCTGTTTGATTATAAGAAGAGAGTATGCCGGCCTCCTCAATTTGACAAATGAGACTCGATTAATGATACATGACAAAACGTTTGGCGCTGGTGTTGTAGATGAGCCTATATGCTCGGCACGTAGTTCATGTATTCTGGTGATAACAGGCTTAAAGATTGAGGATTATATGAGATAATATGAGCTACTGATGCTACTGATGAGCCAAAAACTGCTGCTATCACTATGAGGAAAACTCCAAATTAAATTCAGTCTAGGTTTGCTAAACAAAAATGAGCTACCACTAAAAGAGAGAACTTTTGGAATGCAGATGAAGAGAGAACCCAGAAGTTATTTTATCGTGAGTTAGAATGCAAACGATATGGATTGTATGATTCAACCGCCATTATGTATGAGACTTTGATTATTCTATTATTCTTTTCATTTCCTTCGCTCTTTTCTCTTCTGGAAGAGTATTGTTGATTTTGGGGGTATCATATGTTTAGAGTACAAATCCTCTCAGATGGTCTGCCGTCTTCACTTGATATGGTTGTGGCCATTCCTATATTTAATTACAGGGGTACCCTTAAATCAATAATATCTTGGAAATCATTGAAATTTTGCTAGTTAGTCACCCAAGTCTTATACATCTTCCTAACACTACTCTTGATTGGAGGAATTAATTTGAAACAATTTATGAAAATTCAGGGGCATAATAGCAATTCAGTGATTTGAAGAGCTAATTTTTAAAAAATATTAAAGATGTAAGGGACAAATATGAAAAAAAAAACACCTTGGTTATAAAGATGATTATCAGTAAAACAACTTTCCAATTGAAAAATAAAGGGTTAATTGCATTAGACCCCTTTACTGAATTCTTCAGTATGCGACTGCTCACGCATCTATTTGATACTCTTGAATGCACTGCAGATGGGGCTCAACTGGTGCAAGCAAGTGAAAACACAGGGGCACTCTTAATAGTGGAGGGCCCTATGCTCATGATATTTTTCTCCATATTTACATGCATACAAGAAACTTCATTCATTAGCCAGGCCGTTGGAGTACAACATTAGGAAACGTATCCCATCCGACAATGCCAATATCTGACAAAAAAAAATTTACACAAACAAATTCTATCTCCATACCATAATTATTTCATTTCCTACTTTCTAAATAAATTATGGCCGTTAAACATTACAAACAACAGTTTTCGTTTCATACATTTCACAACACTCATACAAAATGGGAGAATGGTAAGAGGGAAAGCAGATAAATTATCTTAAACAACCTGTACAGCAGCAAGAATTTCTAAATAAATTATGGCGGTTAAACATTACAAACAACAGTTTTCGTTTCATACATTTCACAACCCTCATACAAAATGGGAGAGGATGGTAAGAGGGAAAGCCGATAAATTATCTTAAACAACCTGTACAGCAGTAAGAATTTTATAAAACTCGGGCTCCTGGTGCATCCCTCATGCTTATATTCACACTGTTTCTCATGGTCCTTCTTCCGATGCCCATATTGCCCTTTTGCATCATAGCGACAAATTCCCCATAATCAATTCGGCCATCCTGGACATCGAGAATGCAAACATAAATCACAAGTAAATGAAGGCCAAGGTCTAGAAATAAGTAAATTCTTGTACTTTGCTTATGATATTCTTTACAAAACCTAAGTTTTTCCAGTTTGGATTTGTTGCTAAGCTGGAAGAATTCTAAAAGAAGATTATCCATGTAAATGAACACTGTGATCTTGAATTTTAATTAGTGTTTATGATTTCGAATGACAGAGATAGCTTAACCAATGTTGGGAGTAAATCAATCAAAGGTCCAGATCTACTCCCTGAAATTGGCTGCTTGTACTACATTATTACCATTCATTCCGATCTCGCCTTACTAAATTGGTACATAGTTTTGCTAGTTAGGCTGGATTCACTAGTAAAGAGGGGGTTTGGATATCAGGAGATCCTAGGTTCAAGAATGGACTATGGCATTTATTCAAACATAAATGAACAAATCCAGTAGATAATTTCCTGCTCATGCATTTCCAGGGCATGTATGCCCTAAATCCAGAGATATATGCATGAGCTGTTTGCAAAATGCAACCGAAGAGATATGTTTAAACTGAAAACTTGTAGAATTTGTTCATACTTACATTATCTTGATCAACCTCCTTGATAATATCCTCAAGAAGAACATCTTCCATGTTGTGCTCTTTGCAAGCTTGTTGAAGCTCATCAACAGTGATGTAACCACTTCCATCCTTGTCAAAATATTTAAAAGCTGCTGCCAAATGCTCTTCACGTTCCAATTTGTTAAGATGTACCGTCGCAGCAATAAACTCCCCATAGTCAATCGTACCACTGTTGTCCACATCAGCCTAAGGCAAATTTTCATGCAATCAGTTATTATAGG
This sequence comes from Asparagus racemosus, assembly GCA_037177215.1. Classification (NCBI taxonomy): domain Eukaryota; kingdom Viridiplantae; phylum Streptophyta; class Magnoliopsida; order Asparagales; family Asparagaceae; genus Asparagus; species Asparagus racemosus. Next base: position 4,642,941 of record JBAKGM010000200.1, on the reverse strand, counting down.
ATGCAGAAAATTATATGGCAATGAATAATCAACTGCGAGAATATTCACCAAAGAAAAGCTCTCACTAAAGAAAAACAAAATGTTGTTATTGCCCTTATTTGTTCTGTAAAAGACTACTTTCACTATTTCAGACTTTCAGAGTTCATATATGGAGACCTCTAAGAGTGCATGGCCTGAGGTTTGGTTTTCCAATTCTTTGATCACCCGTCATTTATAGTTTCTAGGCACAGTAAGCAGCTGTATGCAGTAGAAACTGGCTTAGAAGGGCATGAGTAGAAGCTTAATAAGACTAATATTGGGTGCATAATTACATGACAAGCAGATGTCTAAATTATATGCTGAGTTGAAAGATCAGAACAGCGGAATAAATTTTTGAAGCATTCCAATTTGTTTTATCTGTTCTTTGCGATGCATGTATGTTTTTGGCTGATGTACGCAACCAGGAGGAAGGCTAATCTTTATGGCCTTTACAGTATAAATAGGAGAAAGTCATATGGAACCGATTCCACCAAAAAACATGAAAATGATTTAATAGGAGGAATATTGTTTTGGCGATTAAAGTCTGGTGTTCACAACAACATCACATCCCCTCTACAGTCTCTACTGCTTTCTGATATTCAATAACCGTTAGGGACTTGTGTCCAGCACAAAACATAATAAACTATGATATGGTGCCTCTTATAGCAGGCAATTAAACCAAGTTCTATCACAGCATCCATATTTCTTTTCTTGTTAAAATTAAATGGCAACTCATTGACCATGTGCAAGCCACGTGTAGAAAGGGTGATATAATTAATAAGCATTGATTTTCTTATTAATTAATTATTCACATCTTTTTTTGTGTGTATGAGTCTGTGTGTGCGATGCATGTGCATGCATGTGAAAAACAAATCCAGTATTCATTTAACTCGGGTTAACTTACTGCATCCATAAGATCCCGTATCTCTGTATCCTTCAATGTAGAGCCATATCTTCTCAGACCTTCCTTCAGCTCATCAAATGTGATTGCACCACTGTTGTCAGTGTCCATTGATGTGAACATCTCTCTTAATCCAGCAATCTCCTCCTCTGAAAGGCTTTCAGCTATTACCTGAAAGGATGTAAACAAATAATGAAAAATCAAAAGTACAGTGTAGAAATTTAAATGGCAATTCAGAAGATTTCTCCAGAGAAATTTTTTTATCAATACTTATATAGGCTGTAGAACAAATCATGAAAGTCAAAAAGTAGCATGTACAAATTTAAAAATGTTATGTTGTACAAAATTTATGCAGATGGTTTTTTTTCCATCTATACCGTTGGAATCTGAAAACCCAATGATAGACAGAGAAAGTCAACACAGTAATCGTAATGCCAGACAATAAAGAAGTGCACAAGAGATAGAAGTTTCTGATGATTATGCACAATTGAGGTCAATTTCCTCTTGTGTAAGTAATGAATTCATAGCTACACGCATCAAACTATAAAAATCTTAAATGAACTCAATTATGTCGTCGAACAACTTTATTTCTGATCTGTTGAGATATATCAGCCACTAATTTGATGTTGCATACTACACCACTACAAAGCTATTCTTGCCTTGAGAGGAGCTTTCACTTTGATGACAGGGAAAAAAATGGTCCTCCACTTTGGCTAATATCCGATAAGCCCAAATAATCCAGCTGTACAACTGACTTAACTTCGATATGAGCCCAAATAACCCAGCTGTACAACTAACTCAACTTCTGTGACTTAACAGCACAACCGACTCTACCTTGTGCCCAAATTGTGAAACCACCTTCAAATTTAATCCATTTATTGTCTATGTTAGCAAATTAAATTATAACAAAAGCAACTTAAGCACTCATCAGGTCATAAATTTGCCAAGTTGCATGAACCACTGTGCCACTCTATGCTTGAAATTGCTCAATAATCATGAAGGACTATAAGCATCAATCTGTATGCCCGGAACTGAAACCGTGGGGTAGTAGTAATACACCAAGACAACTTTGGCCCCAAAACTCTAGCCAATTAGACTTTAGATCTCAATCCAAAATTGAAGAGTCATACTACCATATATTTCCAATGCAGTGCTGAAACTCGCCGCCTAGCAACCCTTTTCCTATTTGATTTTGATGTTTTAAGTTGGAGCTAGACAGAAGACAATAGCTTACTCCTTCACTACTATTATGTCCAATATGGTCACTAGTTAAAACACAAGTATAGTAGTATAAAAGGGAAGATATAATGCCACGCTTTTCATCTTTATCTTAAAAGTGCATGATATCGTGATGTACACAGTTAACAGTAAGCCTGTATTTCTCACGTCATTTTGAGTTTTGTAGATAATATACAAAACTTAAAATGCAAGATACTAAAAACTGCTCAAGTAGCTCACCTATCGGCTTTGTGCTGCAGTATGAGGGTCAATATGGAAAAACTAGCCTTACAACAGTGAAAAAATTGTTTCCTGAAAAGTCATGAATCTACTATGAGCTGTTTGTAGGATTTCATGAATATTGATGACTAGATCAACAAATTTGTTCACCAGAATGAATATTCCATCAATACAGAAGAGTCAATCTTGCTTGCTTCGGAATAATTAGAATACATATCAGATTTTAGAAAGTCAACAACGATAAGGTCATCAACTACATCAACCTAGATCAAGATCTTATTTGGGGGCTGTACACTTGATCATTTCATCGGTAAGATAGTGAACCAACAGAATTTTCTGAAGTAAAATGGAAATAATTGATCAGACAAGATATATAAAAAATAAAGTTTGCTAAATATTAACAAGAGATATTGGAATAGCCAAGTTCTCATTGGCCCTTGAAGATTAGCTAAATTTTCCTCACAGAAAAATAGATCCACTTACTCGTAAAGCCATCTTCTTCAACTTATTCATAGCTGAAAATTGCTTGAGGCGAGAGAGGACAGCGGGATCCAAAGCACGATCTGGAGCAACTCCATTTTCACAAATCCAAGGATGAGCTGACAAGGGAAAAAGACATCGCTCAAAAACTTAGAAGTGCCAACTTTTTATCATGAATCATTTTCCCAACCACATTATGTTAGGTATCCTTCATCATCCTTTTTGCGTTTGATAATGATATAATACAAATAGCACCTTTCCATAACCAGCCAACTAAAGGCCCAGAAAAGGCAGTGAGACCCATAATTGAAGGAACAGTCACCTAAAATTAAAAGCCAGCAGAAATTATGGAAAGAAGGAAGATCATATTTCCTTCAGTTCCATCTCACTACAAGAGTTATATTGTCATATGAGAAATATGACCAGGCAACAATGCATTTCTTCGGTCTTTGACTCGACAATATTTTTTTTGCACTGGTTATATACAAAATCGCCAAAGATGCTGGTTTTCAGAGACTGAGCAGCTACTTTCACACATTTTGAGCTTCCCTAGGGGGAATTTTTTTAAATTGAACAGCCATTTATGTTTCATTTCGACATAGGTTGACTGGAATATTTGCATCTTTTTCAGGTTTTTGAATTGATACTGCCTAAGTTGAGTGCATACTTGCATTCAGTTCAACGTGCAAAGAATAATTCCTTTTATAGTTTAACACGGCATAGTGTGCAACAAAGATTAAAATAAAGGATAAAATCATAAAAATTCAAGAATTTCCTAAATCAGAATAAACTGACCTATAACATAGATGCAGCTATTAACTGAAAATAAAAATTAAAGGAACTCCAATCTCATACAATGTCAAAAGATTTCTTTACAACATCAACATTAAAGTGGAAGAAATTAACATACATAGTACTTCATGAGCCGTCAGTCTCTCTAAAGGACGAGAACAAAGCATTTTTCTGATAAGATCTTTAGCACTGTCAGATATCACAGGCCAAGGATCTGAATCAAAATCAATGACTCCCTTCAAAACAGCATCAAATATTCCTTGTTGTGTTTCTGATTAGAAAAAACCAGATTCAATAATGAGCCAGACAAGCTTCATTAAATAGAACAGGGATTGGGGGCAGTGAAGTAAGGTCGAACCTGCCCAGAAAGGTGGTACACCACTCAACAGAATGTAAAGTATCACACCAGCCGTCCAGACATCAGCTTCTGGTCCATAACGCTTGCATAGAACCTCAGGTGCTACATAATAAGGACTCCCAACTACATCTGTGAAGACTTGACCTGAAGTTGCATGAAAACCAAGTAGCTATGAGGAGAAGCATATTGTCTATGAAAATATTGGAAGTATCTGATCACAAATATTTAATGCAGAAAGAATAAAAACAGTAAGAATAGAAACCACTATGGCTCTATCATCAAAAATTATTAATCATTTTAGTTATATTCATTTCTAACCCCCTGTCATCAAAAAGATATTATTCATCAGTAAACACAGAAACAGTAAGAATAAAACCTACTCTTTGTGTAGTGGCTCAAATAACTATTAAATATTAGGTGCTGGATAAGATTACATTCGTTCTAACTATGGCATTGAAAATTTGACACAAATTATTATCATACTATAAATTTCAAGCATGCACAAGTTGTGTGTCATACACTGGGTGAACCTAAATACAACTACGTACACATACACGCAGACCCGCATGTGCACCTGCACATGCATGTGCATGCGAATGTACACCATGCAAATACACACTTTTACACACACTGATGGAGATGTACTTGCAAAGGCACATGCAAGCACACATACCCGTGGGGTAACAAAACAAGCATGCGGACATGCACAAGATTATCTACAGTATCATTAAAGAAACATCCAAATCCAAATACGAGCTACACATAAAAAACAATGGAGAACAAATAAAACTCCTTTTAATACCAAAATCGAAGAAGATAAGATAGATGCTAATTTCCTAGTGGCCTCTATAGACAGGTAACTAGAATAAAAGGCGGTATACAGACAAAGTGCTCCTCTTACGCCAAAATAAATGGATTTGAAAAGCTTTCGAGTTTAACACCTTAATTGCATAATTAGAATAACCACAATAATCAAATAAAACATTCATTGATAAGAAAGTACCTAACTAGATATATAACTGACTAAATCCAATCAAAATGCCTTTAAATTTAGACTCTTCTGGCACATTAATCGTAATAATTTTTTAAGTTGACGATAGAGTAGACCCATCGTGCTTAATTGTGTTAAGTATTACTGGAAAAGGCAGATATTATCTTACAAGATAATCTCTCATGATCTGTAAGTTAGTATGTTACAAGTATTATTTGAAATAGCCAATTTCATAGTACACTAACACCTAAATTCCAAAAATGCTTCGCCATCTAAAATGAAACAATCTTTCTAGTCCCTTACCAGGTTTGAAGAACACCGAGAGCCCGAAGTCAATTGCCTTGAGCGACAAATCATTGTCCTTATCAACCAGCAAGAAATTCTCCGGCTTGAGATCCCTATGCATCACCCCAAGCGAATGGCACGCCTCCACAACCCCAACAATGATCTTTGTGATCTCCGCTGCCTTCCGCTCACTGTAATGCCCTCTCAGTATAATCCTATCGAAAAGCTCTCCACCCGCACAAAGCTCCATCACAATATGCACGTATAAAGAGTCCTCATAGGCTCCTTTAATGGTCACCACATTCTTATGTCCCGATAAATGGTGCATAATTTGAATCTCTCTCCTCACGTCCTCAACATCCTCCTTCGAGAGGAGCTTCCTTTTCGATATAGACTTACAAGCATAATCAATTCCGGTAGAATTTTCAGTACAAAGGTAAGTAGTACCAAATTGGCCTTGACCAAGCTTGCGGCCGAGGGTGTAGAGGTCTCGAATATTAGGCGTTTTGTGGCCGAGGACCGCATTGGTCCCCGGATCGACGCCCCGCCTCATGACGGAGCGTGGGCTCTTGGGCTGAGGGTTGTCTTTGAGCTGGGCTTCAGCTAACTGATCTCGATCAACGGAATTCGAATCGTAAGATGAATTGTTTGCTGCGTGATTGTTGCCTTTCTTAGAGACTGAGCGATCCGCGGGCTCGGAGTACTGAAAGTTCTTGCTCCTTAGAGATCCACGGCATGTATTGCCCATGAAACGAACTTTATCTCATCGAAATTGAGAAAAACAAGCTAGGGTTTTTGCGAGTTATCCTCAAGAATCGAGCAAAGCACCGATCTTTGAGCAACGAACAGATTCTTGCGTGGAACTAGCTGCCGAATCTCGGAACCCTAAATTCTTGACTTTGACCGAAACCCTAAATAACAAGAATCTGAGATCTGAGATGATCAATAACTGAAATTGAGAGAGAGAGAGGCGTAGATTCGATCCTTCAAGGAAATTTCTTGATGAGAATCAATTCATTGCCTAAAAGGCTAACATTGAAACAAAATGGAATAAATAATTCGAAATTTTGCCATTAAATTAGATATTTTTATGGTAGAGAGAGCAGAGTGAGTATAATGGAAGGAAAGGAGGAAGATGTTGACGAAGCTTCGTTGTCTCGTATTTATGGCAACAATAATAATAACGGGTTCGTGGAAATTTCAGCTGATTAGTAAATTAAACTGTAATTAGTTTACTGTTAATACGTTGCGATCAACGATATTACTAAAGATTGGAATACGCGACGCGGTGTTTTTCAGTGTGGGTCACGTATGCGTTAGTTGAGCTGTGGAGAAGGATTGAGTAAATCTGGGCCGTTGGTCTGGGGTGGATAAGATTTAGCATGATTGATCTGATAAAGTATGTTTAACTGCTTAACTTCTCAAATTATCATAAGTTAGTTTTCTTTTTTTTCCTTTTTCGTGTTTTCATTTGATGATGGTTTTGTTTTCCAACTTGTGCTTGTTTTTTCTTTCTTCTTTTTTTAATGCTCATGCACGAGAGAGAGGAAGAAAAAGCCACATGATAGTTTTTTTTTTAAGGAATTGTAGGATGGTATTTCCGTATTTGAATGCTAGAGTTTGCGTACTTAACTTACTTAACTTGTGAAGTTTAGGATAAGTGAGATATTTTTCTTACTTTCTTAGTTGGTCCACATCTTTTTGATAAATAGAAAAAGAACAAAAGTAAAGATAATAAGCAGAAAAAAAATAATTTCTCGTGTAAAGGTCATCATCCTCGCGTCGAAAAGATTACGTCTTAACTTCGCACATCCGACTTAGCTCTCAATTGCTAAACATTTTGGCTTTTATTTTTTAAACTGCGTTTCTTCAAAATAAATCAAGAAACTGCTTGCATAAAAGTGAAAGTCTGATTTCTCCGCCACTTTTAGATCTCTGTAACATCAATCGATTAAAGGAAAAAATCTTTCAATAAATGGATTCAAAAGCCTCTACTTCACAACAAAAAAAAAAGACATTTTGCCCTTTTCCGCATTAGCAACGGTGCGTATAATTTCATTTTGAAAAAAGAAACGAAAGAGACAGAAAGTTGACCAAGGTGACCAAAGAGTGAGTGGGCACAGCGGCGTTGTCCGCCTGCAATGAACCACGTGCGTCGTTGTCGTCGAAACAATTGGACCGACCGGCGGCGGAACCAAGATACTTGTCTCTTTAATTACACTAATGCCCCCCACTCGTTTGTTGTTTTCTTGAGAAGAAGTGGGCCGCGCAACTTGTTGAGCAACTTTTGGCTTATTTTCTTGCGTAGGTCTGATGGAAGTTGGAATCTCGGGTTGTGGAGGGGCGCGCTCGCCAATTGTTGTGTTTTTGTATTTTCCTTTTCCTTCTGCACTCTCCGTGCATCGGACACGTCTAGTGATTGTAAGTTTCTCATATAGATACTTTCGGTGCTGTTTGTCTAGTGGTTAGGGGGAAAGACTGATTTAGTTAATCTTTTATAAGAGGTTAAATATAATTTAATTCTGTTTAGATTTGATAGCCCAGATGTAGGGTTAAGTTTGGTTTGTTTGACAAATAAAAAAGTTATGGAGGCTAGTTCCCATGAACATTTTTAAGATACATTCTTTTTAAAAGTTTCGTTTCTTACTTCCGGAGCGAATAACTCTTAACTCTCCTTAATTTAGTATATTCATAAATATTAATCCCGGAAATAACCCCATAAATATCTCATTCTTTGTTGTGGTTATCATTTTGCAAGAGGTTAAGAGAAGAAGGTTAAGGAGAAAGGGTTAATTTAGTTAAAATTTAGTTAAGTCGTTATGAGAGATTAAAAAAATCCGTTTTGATTGGACAATTAAGATGAAGGGATAGCTTTTTTTATGTTTGTCGATTAAAGAAGGGTTAAGTAGGTTAATCATACTAAGTTTTTAAGTATACCAACTTTAACCTTATCAAAATTCAAAAATACATTCTGACTCCTCCTCCAAAATGCTAGTACGCAATAAATTAGTACTACACATACTCCTAATTTGTAAATTAGAAAAGTGTTTTTGGCAAACTTACAATATGTATGTCGTAAACTTGCACTGCAATTTGGACAAACAGCTAGTGTAAGCTGAAGTATTAAAATATTAAGATAACCGCACTTAAACATAAATTGATATTTTAAAATATTAAGTTGCATAAAAGATTGCTCTTACTTATTCTCTATCTTTCAAATTGCAACAAAAGTTTTAAGTTGTCAAGAGTTTTATCCATTCTTTAAAGACCCTTAGGCCATGTTTGCTTTCTTGATAACCTAGGTACTATTTTGAAATAGTTCGAGGCATCATTTTCATCTCATGTTTAGTTTTCATCCGGTCTGAGCTATTTTTAAAGAGGAATTGATAATCCCCACAAAGGGTACTAATGGAAACCCACCCCCACCCTAATCTTTATAATCCATATATTAATCATCTAAAGGGGATTAATATTTTGGGACAAAATCACCCCTAATATTTTTCTTTTTTCCGTTTTTTTTTTTTTTTGTGATGATTCTATTTTTTACTCCCGCAATTTTCTTCTTCGCGAGTAGTGAACAAATAAAGACGCATCGTTTTACTAAGATTATAAAATGAGGCGTAGTGTCAGTTTACATTTCAGACGATGAACGTTCAAACTAAGAACATGTGTGTAGCATTGGTTCCAAGTTCCTAGGGTAGTAGGATGATGAAAGTGCATCAAACTTAACAATTATGCATATTATAAGTCATTATAATCCTCATGACTAGTTCCTAGGTCAGTAGGAGAAATAGTACAGTCTAGTCCAAGGATAAAAAACAAATGTGTCCTTATAAGCTACAATCTAAGGCTAAAAGAGAGATGTTTTTTGGACCCAAAATATGAGACCGTTTAGGGGACAGCTAAAGGGGAAAATGTGTTTCCAAATTAATTGTGTCCATTTATTTTCCAAAGTGGATACACGAAAACAGAGAGCAAGGGTGGTTTTGAAATTTCGCAAATTTAATGCCTGTCCTTCTTCCTTTATGGTATTAATTTGTACAGATGAGAAATGACCAATTTTAGTTTGATTTGTTATTTTTCTTAACTCCATCTTTTGTTGATTTTGAGTTCGATTGCTAACTTTCATAATCTACCATAAAAATTCATACAAGTTTTCAATAATTGATCAGCAAACGGTAGAGAACAAACTGCGACCCGACCCATTTCACCCGGATCCCCACAATCAGACAACAGCGAACATAGTGGTGTCCAATTGGTCCCAAGGCCCGAGCCCGGCCCGGTGCCCAGCTCGACCCTGATTTTT
>JBAKGM010000200.1:4620509-4633252 GCA_037177215.1 Asparagus racemosus | reverse complement strand
AAGCACTTGCCGCAATTGGTCGTGTGAACCAAAAACCTATTAATAAATAGGAACACATTCCTACAAGTTCCCAAAAACTATAAATTTGTATCAAATTGGAACTAGTAACTAATCCCAACATAAAAGTATTGAAAAAACTCATATAGACAAGTCGTTCTTTATTCGGCTCAATCCTTTTTTTTAGGAAAATGATTGGGCCGAGTTTAATTGCATTTAATTAAGAGAACAAACAGAAATTACTAAATTAGTGACTGGAGTGAAGTCGTAACAAGGTAGCCGTACTGGAAGGTGCGGCTGGATCACCTTCTTTTCAGGGAGAGCTAATGCTTATACTTGTTAGGTATTTTAGTTTGACATTGCTTCACACCTAAAAAGAAGCGAGCTACGTATGAGCTAAGCTTAGATATTGAAGTTAAGGTGTATGAAGTCTCATATTTAACTCTTGCAGCGGAGCGATAGAGACTCCATTTAACTTATGCTAATCTAGGCCGGAAGCAGACCTAAGTCTAGGCAATCCTGGTGTTCTGGGCCGGGCCGGACAGCCCTAAGTGAACAGAGCCCTCTGTCCAACGTTTCATATTTTGCACAAAACCCCTCATAATTACATCCTTGCACGCAACAACCTGTCCTGCACTCATATGAAGGCACTCCAAAGCCCCAACCGAGAAAGAGACCTCCAAATTCCACAAAAAAAAAAAAAAAAAACCCCCAAATTCTCAATTTCCCGCCATGGGAGAAGACACAGAGATGAGAGAAGGCGATCCCAATCTCCTTGAGAGGAAGCAAGCAACCTATCGATCCTTAGTAATTCTCTCTCTCTTCTCATTCTCGATTTCATCAAAACCCTAGTTCTTGCTCTTTCGAGTTCCTTTTCGACTAAAAATCTCGTCTTTGTTGAATTGTTGTAGGATGAGAGGTACGAGATCCATGGAGAAAGGTACAAGGGGCAGCAGTACAGCCAAATCTACTTCATTCGCCTCCATCACATGAGGAATCTCCTCAGCTCGATTACCCCCAAATGGAAACCTCATGTTCCAGGTACTTGCTCAGCGGTCGATTAGGGTTTCTGTGATTTTGGTTTCTAGGGTTTTGATCGGTGTTGATTTCTTGCTTGTGTTTGTTATTTGACCCATTCAATAAGTGACCAATTCAACCACTAATTGCTCAACAAGATGATACTTTGGTGAGAGGATAATGGGTAGTGGGTTGTTTGAGACAATATCTCTCAGATATTGAGGCAGTATTTTGAGGGGTTGGAGATGATGGGGTAGCCTCTATATAAAGGATAGTTTTCTCTTTGAGAAAGCATAACACAGAAAAGGAAAACATCAACCCCATTATCGGAGCCCCCTCAAAACAAATTCCAATCTCTTCTCCTCTCCTCTAAAATTTTGAATAAAACCAAGGCAGATCTCAACGAAAAATTTTAAGATGAAAGACATGGGAGATGCATCATATATTCTTGGAATTTAAATAATTCGTGATAGAAAGTTTAGAATGCTAAGTTTAAACTAGGAAATTTTTTTAAGATAAGTTCTTAAACGGTTTGAAATGGAGAATTCCAATCCAGCACCTACTTGTTGGTCATGGGAAATAGATTGTGTAAAGAGCAAAGCCCTTGAGAAGGGCAAAAGCCGTTCCATGTTCCTTATGCTCAAGCAATTAGAAGCTTGATGTGTGCAATGTTGTGCACCAGACCTGATTTAGCTTATACTGTAAGTCTAGTTAGTCGATATCAAAGTAATCCGGGACCAGCACATTGGGAAACTGTTAAAAGGATTATGAAGTATATCAGAGGTGCATTGACTCATAGATTAGTTTATCAAGCTAATTCACTTGATCTCCTCGGTTACTCTGATGCTAATTTCGGAGGTGATAAAGACAATAGAAAGTCCACTTTGAGATACTTGTTCATCTTTGGAGGAGTTGTTTATTGGATTAGCAAGAAACAAGGGTGTGTTGCTAGTTATATTCAAGAAGCTGAATATATAGCTTGCAGTATGACAACTACACATACTGTCTGGATAAGATGATTTTTGATTGATTTAGATCTCAATTTGTTAGAAGGACCTGTTGATATTTATTGTCATAATCAATCAGCAATTACCATGATCAACTGTGGTGCAAATAGCTCCAAAGGAAAACACATTGAGATCTAATATCACTATATTCGAGATATTGTAGAAAAGGGAGAAGTAAGAGTGACTTATATCCCCACTACATATATAATTGTTGATCCTTTGACAAAAAGAATACCAACGGATTTCTTTATCAAACATGTAAGTTTGATGAGACTTAGGAATAAATAAGTCCAAGTAAAGTTTCATGAATAATGAAATAAGAGTTACTCTCTACGAATAGTGGGAGTAATGGTAAAAATAAATATCTGATCTCACGGATAATGGGAGGCATATCACTTGGTTTAATTGGTCAAGGGGGAAATGTTATTTGACCCATTCAATTAGTGACCAATTCAACCACTAATTGCTAAACAAGATGATACTTTGTTGAGAGGATAATGGGTAGTGGGTTGTTTGAGAGAATATATCTCAGATATTAAGATAGTATTTTGAGGGGATGGAGATGATGGGGTAGCCTCTATATGAAAGAGTCTCTTCTTTCAGAAAACATAACACAAAAAAGGAAAACCCCAACCCCATTACCGAAGCCCCCTCAAAGCAAATTCCAATCTCTTCTCCTCTCCTCTAAAAGTTAGAGTATTATGCTTGTTGTGACTGTAATTTCCTCCCTTGAACAAACCTAGGGTTTTGCTAGTGTTGCACATATTGTGGTTTAGAGTCTGTTTAGTACCACATTGACTAAACATGAAGCCAAATCTGGATTTTGATTCCCGAGCCTCCGACAGCTAGTTTTTAGTGGTGAGGTTCAGTATTACATCATGATTGTAGTTTCCTGGGCGGGGAAGATTTAGGGTTTTGGTTCTCTACTCTGAAGTTATGGTGACGTTGAAGGTTATGATTTTACATTCTATCATGCTCCCGCAGGTTGTGGTCCCTTTTATGTGCTGAAAGCTAGACCAATGGAGCCGTTTTTTTTAATTACAAAATATACTTTAGAAATTTGTTACTAGTAGGATTCCAACATGGTGGCTCTGCTACTATCCTATAATTCCTGCCACAACACCAAAACTCCGCAGTTATGGCGAAGGTTGAGGGTTATAATTTTATATTCTTACACCTCCACTAGGAATAACACCTCCACTAGGAAGATATAGGGTTTTGGTTGTCTACTCTATGCTTCTTGTGATTCTAGTTTCCTCTGTTGAGCAAATCTAGGGTTTTGGTTCTTGTTGACACTGATTGTGGCTAATAATGCGGAATTTTGGATTTGTTAGAATCTTTAATTCCTTACTCAAAAGTAGTGGTAGGGCGCTTAATTAAAGCAAGAAACTTGAAAACAGTGGGATTCTCAAAGAAAGTTCTTTTGTATGACAATGAACATAAGTATGATATCTTAGTGAAATACTCTAGTTTAATCTGTGTTCAACTTAACATCTAAAGATTCTACGTTTTGTTCTTATTACTTTCCGTTTTCCTGTGTTTTCCCTTTTTTTTATTTCGCAACCTTTTGTTGCTCTTGAACTGTGATGAGAAATCTGAAGAGGCTATTTAACTGAAGATGTTGTCAAAGATTATAATGTAGAGACAGGTCATAATGGCATGAATGAAGTTCCATTAAGAGATAGCATGTTACTTATAGAAGCCCTTATATAACAATGACTCCAAATGGATGCTGACTCCTATGATCATCAGCATTATTGAATTGAGCTCTGACAACATTTCACATGATATTCCCCCATACTACATGACAGGAAGAAAACAACGCTAATGGTTCGATGGTTGCTGAAACCGAAACACACTATTCTAACAACAGTTAATCATGTTCTTCTGGCAGCAGTCTTCTCTGATTTCTGTTTCCTTTTGAACTTGTGCAGTGAATACAGTTTTGGGGCTTGAAGCAGGCAAAGAATGCATAATCATTGGAACTATCTACAAGCATATGAAGCTCAAGCCTTCTATTCTTGATGAATATTCTAAGGAGGTTTCACACATCGATACTCGTTTTTTATATCTACAGTCAAATTTATGGTCCAAAATGACTCATTCATGTACTTTGAACTCTCTTTTTTTCCTCCAGAGATCTGTGGTTCCGCTGGTCAGACCTCATAATTTCATGCATCCTGATGATCATCTTGTCTTAGAAGATGATAGCGGAAGAGTTAAACTGACTGGAGAGCTGGTCAGCCCTTCAACTTTTGTAACAGGTTGGAATTGTGCAACTCAGTAATATGAGAAAACTTGCATCGTGTCAGCATACATTTATTTTGCTGAATTGTCAAATACTGTGCAAAATGAAACTCACATAATTTATAAGAGGCAGTATATTCTTCATTGTAGGCATTGCACTGGCGCTGCATGGAAAGGAAACAGGTGGTGGTGAATTTCTTGTTCAAGATATTCTTGAAGCTGGTCTACCCCCACAAATTGAGCGACCACATGATTCAAGTACACTTCACCTTTACTTTCATTCATATAACTTATCTGATACTGGCGAATATGTGAAGAAAGTTGTGCTCTGGATGCCTGTGTAAATATATGACCATAACTATTTCTTTACCACAATACATAGACATACTGTTACTGGTACTAATGGGTGTTGTTCGGTAAGACCGGATAACGACCAAATGGGTAATTGTTGTTAATTACTAGCAACCTTTTTAATAGGAAAGTTAGGTTTATATATAAAAAATCATTGTTTAAAACAATTATAGTGAGAGAGTTATCATTACAATTGTACATTACTTATATATTTCCAGCAATTAATATCATACTGAGTCTTCAGAATAGCTTTTTTGGGATGCCATATCTAATATGATATTTTTTAGAAATTGGACATCATGACGTGGTGCTCATACCTAAGGATCCCTAGGGCCTAGGCAATGCATACACATCTTATAGTATTCAAATAAAGTGTTTTAATGCACTACCTTGAACATAATAAATCATGTTAAACAGAGTAGAATCATGTTTCTAGACTCTAGGTTTTTGGTTTTAGTCTAGGTTTCCTGGACACTTCATTTCGACACTTCCCGTATCCATGTCCGTGTTGGACACTCCTTGGACACTTCTTGAATACATACATACAGTTATTTAGATGTGTACTCAATTATATAACACATGTTTTAGTTTAAAAAACTCACGATACATTTCTTGAACCGTTGAACGTTTATGTTACACTTCACCTCGAATTTATGCAACTCATTGGACTCGAGACAGGTTCGTTTTAGCACATATCTAGTTCATAAGTTTGATTTAAAGGGTTGTTTTGGAATCTAGTTCAAAAACGAGCGGTTTATCAATTTACAATGTACTCAGTAAAAGAAACATAAAAATGGTATAAGGATTTTAGTTCTCATAACATGTGAATGAAAAACAATATCGAACTCATATAAATTATTAATTTTAATATGTATTTATATAGCCGCGTCCCAATATCCTAACTTTTACAATTTTGTCGTGTCCCGTATCCGACCAGTGTCCGTGTCCACTCTTATCCGTGCAGCATAGGTTTTAGTCTTTTGGACTTTACATTTGCATTGATAAAGCAAACAATTATCTACTTCCAATTCTTCTAAGTTTTAGTTATGTCTTTGTTAGGTTTCCTTTTCCTTCACTGTTCGCATTGCATTTTCCTTATAGTTCTAGCATTTAAACCTCAAGTGGGTTTGTGAGGTTATAGGGATATATTAGTAATTTATTTTCTTTAACATGTTATTTCTTTTGCCTTCGGGAAAAGCATAATTTAAGTTAGATTAATCTTCTGTTGCATTCATTTTGAACTGCACACCACCATTAGCATTTATCATAGCTTTTCTTGAAACTGCACCATATGTATTGCACTGCAGGAGAAGACAAGTATGTGGTCTTTGTTTCAGGCTTGAATGTCGGGAGTGACACCTTCAATCCTCTACAGTTCCAGCTTCTTGTGGATCATGTAACTGGGCATTTGGGGGATGAAAATGTATGCATATTTTCTTTGCAATAATAAAAAAAAGCAGAACTATATTTTGTCATCAGTCATTGACAATTTCAGGTAATACATTGTGCAGGAACAAGACATTGCATCTCAAATAGTTCGCCTTGTAATTGCTGGAAATTCTGTGGAAATTTCACAATGCTTACTTACTGGCCAGGTAGCATTATTTGAAACAAGAACTTCAAATTATGCTCACTGAAATTATTTCTTTAGATGATTAACTTTGTCAACCTTATGGATCAATTAGTTACTTGAGGTCTTGCATATGTCTATTATATATTGACAATTTTAATGCAAGACTATTGTTTCTTTGTGGATCCTGCAGAATATAGCTTCGAAGGATCATGCCAAGCTTTCGGAACCAATCAAAGAACTAGATATCCTATTAACTCAGGTTTGACAGTTTTCTGTACTTAGATCTCCATCTTGAGGACATATGTTTTCCTACTGCTTGATTCCCTCTGTGAATATCCACCAAAACTTTTATGAGATCTAAACAGGCTTTTTTGCTTATGATACTTTTTCTTTCTTATGTTGTGCAGCTTGCAGCTGCTATGCCTGTGGACATCATGCCAGGATCCAACGACCCCGCAAATTTCTCCTTACCACAACAGGTCCTTTCTCTTTTCCAATAATACTATCAAGATTAATTTGTGCATGTTATACACTATGTCGTAGACTCGTAGTTGCTTACTCGTGACGATGTTAATAAACCAGGTTGGGTTTGACAGACCCAGGCAGCTGACATTCACCAGAATGCTGTGAAGCCTGGTTCCAAGCCAGTCATATCTTCAATATATAGAACATATAGGAAAGTTGATTGGATCTTTTTCTTGTTAAGGTTTAATGGTGCTACTAAAAGTTCTTTATAACCCCTTCCCTCCCTAGCCCCCTCTGCAAAGGCATATTTTCTTTGTTACCAATGGTGGTGGTTTCCAGGTAGAGTAAGGTCTAGATAGTTGCACGCACTCTGATTTTTCTTCAAGTTCCATTCAGATCCATCCTGCTGGATGCTCCATCATGGACTCGTCATTTGGTGAAGAGCAAATCAGTCCCTCTCTATGGTCCATAGGACATCTTAAACATGTGCTTGACAAGTTATTTAGAAACTCACATTTGATAGAATGCAAATACTTACTGTTTATTAACATGGATTTGTTTTTCTCTTTCCAGCCTTTGCATAGGTGCCTTTTTCCAGGAGCATCTGTTTATAACACATTCTTGTCCTGTACAAATCCTCATGAATTTGAGCTTGATGGCACTCGGTATGCTTTGGATGCATCTTCCTAATTTCTTCCTTAAAATGTTAGATCTTTCATAGAAATGTATTTCTTCAGGTTTCTTGGCACATCTGGTCAGAACATAGAAGATCTAGACAAGTATTCTGATGCAAAAAGTAAGCTTGAATTTATGGAGAGGACGTTAAGATGGAGGCACCTAGCACCAACTGCTCCAAACACCCTTGGTAATGCTCAACCGCTGCTGACATTTATGTGTTCACTGTACCCTGGAGATTGATTTTCCTTCATGTCGGTCTTCCTTTTCTTTTCCTAGGATGCTATCCATACACTGACAAGGACCCTTTCCTCCTTG
This sequence comes from Asparagus racemosus, assembly GCA_037177215.1. Lineage (NCBI taxonomy): Eukaryota > Viridiplantae > Streptophyta > Magnoliopsida > Asparagales > Asparagaceae > Asparagus > Asparagus racemosus. The sequence continues at coordinate 4,625,602 of JBAKGM010000200.1, read as the reverse complement.
AGAGCTGTCCTCATGTTTACTTTGTTGGCAATCAGGATAAATATGAGACCTCTGTATTACAAGGTATTTAATTATTTAGATAGTTGTTGGTTTACTGTATAGTCAAGTAATGACATAGACTTTTCCTTGATGTAGGACCTGATGAGCAATTGGTGAGGCTTATCTCTATTCCAAGATTTTGTGAGACTGGAGTTGCTATCATGGTAGGTGATTCTGTAGATGCTGATATTACAAAGCAGTTTGAAGTTCCGGTCTATTATTTGGTGGGAGAGAGGGGAACAAAACAAGTGACACAAGGATTTTTTTAAGTAATGCTAAAAGCTCCAAGGGCCTAATAACTGTATCAAACCCTTAAACAACAGAATATATAAATCTGAATATTGATAATAGAACTGCCTCCTGACTATTAATATCATTTAAGGATGATGAGCAATCCACTTTGCGGATATTCTTGCTGAAAAATCACCAGCTTCCAAATTTCTGCTAATATCATTTATTTGATTATGTCTCTTACCATATCATAAGTCCATCCTGAGACCCGTCTTTTTTTTGGCAGCTAAATTTGAGGAGTTTTCAATGCCATGTTCTCAGCTTCTCAACAAACTTGGATAGCTAACAACAAAAACTTTCACATCTGGCTGTGAACTAACTGGTATGCTATTGTCCATCTTTGTCATTTTGCTGTTAGTTACATTTTTAGGAGGTCAGGTTAGGCTGTTGAAGTGACAGAGCAGTGCGACAAAGTTTGATGGGTATATATAGCAACTTACATTACACTGCTACTAATAACAGTTAATCCATCGAAGTCAACATCATTAAAAGCTTGATGCTGACAACAAGTGAAATCCGTTGCTTGCATCATAAACTTTTGTTGCAGGCTGCTTCTTATGTGCGATTAGTCTAGCAACTGAGTTCTATAGCTTTGTTTCTCTAGTGAAGAGAATGAGGCAACATGCTTTTAACTCCAAGTCTCCAACTTTAACCCTTCTTTTGCTGCTTCCTGTCCCCACAGTCATACAAATTCATATGTGGCCATCATACTGATCCACACCATTTGTAGTGCCTAAAAACAAGTACTGGAGTGAATGATCAAAAAGTTTAAAGATAAGTGTGTTTCCAAGCCTACAAAAGTGCAAAGATGTACTGTAGTTTAGATCTACTGCTTAGACGTTCCAATACCCAAACAAAATTTTTGCATGATGTTTCAATTTTTTAAAAGAGACCAGTGGTTGGGATTTCCGTCATACACAGCGCTATGTGCCTGGTACCACAAATAGTTTGTTAATTACATTGTTTTCTTTGATTCTTATGTTTTATATTTCTTTCCTGAAAGATTTTGATATTTTTATTGAAACCCAGCTGCATTGATGTGCAGCCTGAATCAGTTTAAAGTTTCTTTTTTCAGTCCTCTTGTAGTGAAGACCAGTTTTTCCTTGGTATTCAGTGCTTTGGTTTTCTGCTTTTTCACTTAATGGGTCCCCCCCCCCCCCCCCACCCCAAAAAAAAAGAAAAAAAAAGAAAAGGTATTGATGATAAATGGTAAAACTCCTATATATCATCTTAATGAAGGGGAAGGAGACACCTGTGCACTTGCACATAGAATAGACAGAAACTGTGTGATATTTTATGTGGCCATACTTGTCAGCATAATCCTTCAATTCCGTGTGAATTTTTGGATGGCACTGATATTCTGAATCATATTCTTGCATCTAGAATCATAGAAATACACAGGTAAGTTTTGACTCGAGCTGTAAGCCTGTACATTGTAGCCAATCATCATGGCCCATTGAAGTGGGAGTTTGCAAGCTAATACGTGCCATTCTGATATCTTAGTCCTCTTCAATATTTTTGACAGTTGGTGGAAAACATGGGCATATGCACTTGCACTTTTTTTTTCTTTAATTTATGATCATCTTTCTGCTGCTGTAGGTTAGTGTATAATGTAGACTGACACAAGGATTGGGGCAGAGTTCACTTGTTGCTAGAACATGTCACAGAAAGGCGAACTGTGTGCCTCTGTCATTGATGAAGGAAAGACACCAAGGAATTCAGCACTTCAATTTAATGTCTCTGTTTGTTAAAAAAATGTCACCTTGTAAAACGACTGTAATCATTTTGTACCTATAATCTTATTTCGTGAATACGGACCAGGAGTCTGATGCTTGACTACACGAAATAAGAGCATGATGTAATGTTTTAAATGGTCTTCTGAGCTTTCCAACTCCAATTTTGATGGATGATTGTGTCCATTTATATGATGATATTCCCTTGGATTCTGGTTCTGGTCTTTTACGCTGCCAATTTGGGGGAAATGCAAAGCGCTTGATTTCACTTGTGATGTTTGTTCACTGCCATGGGAGATTGTAAGCGAGTTCTTTTTCCTTTGGATGTTAGAATTGATATGCATGTGTTGACTATGTTTCTGTAGGTTTAGGTTTTTTCTTAGATAGAAAAAGCACCATTCTAGGTGGGCAAGTAGATCACATTTTGAAGGCGTTAATGCGCATAGACCTTGTAGCATGGGGTTTTTCGAACTTGTCACTTCTGTAGTTTAATTATAGACTCCCTCGAGAGTTTTCCCCCTTCTTTTTCCAGACTAGTTTACCTTGGAAGTAGGAAACAAATTATACTCAGGATAAATCATGGTGGTGATAACTGCTATGGAAAAACTCTATAAAAGCACCGTACCACAGGGTAACTAGTTCAAAATTTCCGTACAACTGGGGTCTATGTGGAATTACTTATCTTGAATTTATGATGATTCCAGTGTTTTTTTTTTCTTTTGGTTTTTGCTAGGTTTTTTGGTAAGGAAAGTGTAGATATATCTGGTTATTGCTATTTATCAATATATTTATGATATGCTTTTCTTTTGTTTCTTTTTTCTTTTCTTTTTTTTTTCCCTTTTTGCTGCTACAGGGAGAATTTAAAGGTTAGAAGAGTTTCTTAGTTGAAAAATTCCGGCAAAGAGGCTGACTTGATGTAAAAGTAGAGAACTCTCATTTAAATTGACTTTAGTGTTAACACCTATATTTGAGATCCGGATAATTTTTTTTTGAAACAAACAAAGTTTTTTTTGGACGCATATTTTTCAAGTGTTCGCTTTCAGTTTATTTGCCTAAAATGCTAATTAGATTTTCCTTTTCAAACACATATGATTTATTCACATTTCAACATTTGATTAATCCCTAAAAACTAAGGGGATGTTTGGTAGCTTGCAATTGGAGTGGTTGCAACTCCAGTTGCATGCAACTGGGTCAAATTTGCACAGTTACAAGCGTTTGCTTTGTTACAACTGACAGTTACAGTTGCAAAATAATTTTTAGTTTCAACATATGACTTACGTAAAAAACGGTCGCAAGTCACAGTTGCAACTTATTAGTTGCAATTGACTCAAATTTATTAAAATCAAAATCATTACTAATATTTCAATAAAAAAGAAATTCATTAAAGATTTAAAATAATCTTTTAAAAATATATTATTTTAATAATTTCTTCAAAAAGGTCTTTAAAAAATAAACTTATTTAAAAATATTTTTCTTAAAAAATATTTTTTGTGAAAGTAATATCTTTAAAAAATATTTTTATAAGATAATTTTTTTAAAAACAATAATGTTTTAAAATATAATTATTCTGTTGAAAAATATTATTTTTCATAAAGTATATTATTTTTTACAAAGTAATATTTTTCAAAAAGTATTATTTTTAAGAGATGATTTTTTGAGAAATTTTTATATTTTTAAAATATATTATTTTTTAAAAATAATATAATTTTATTAAATTAATATACATTTAAATAATATATTATTTAATAATATATTATTTTTAAAGTACAATATTATTTTTAAAAATACTATATTAGTTTTTAAACTAATATATTATTTTTCAAAATAATATAATATTTTTTTAAAAATATACTATTTTTTAAAAATATTTCATTTTTTTACAAATATTATTTTTCTTTCCTAAAATATATTATTCTTATAAAAATATTATTTTCTAAAAAATAATTCTTTAAAAAACTTTTGAAGAAATATTAATTTTTGGAAAATTTCTTCAAAAAAGTAATCATAAAAAATTATTTTAAAAAAATAAATTAAAAAGTATTATTTTTCTAAAAAATAAAATTTTCCTTGAATACTATTATACTTTGTTAAAATATTATTTTTAAAATTTTCAAATAATAGTTTTCAAAATGAAATAGAATTAATTTCTAATAAATTCATTTACAAACCTATATTTTTACCCAAAAAATTATTTTACAAGATTATTTCAATTTATAAAAATATATTATTTTTTAAAAAATAATTTTTAATAAAATATTATTTTAATATATTATCTTACGAATTTTTTAAATTTAAAAGTCAATTTACTTAACAATAAAAACAGTTATTTTTTGAAAATAAATATTTTAAAAGTGTGAAAGGAATTAATAACTTTAATAATTTATTAATGATAAAAAATAAGCTACATATGTTAAGTTACAAGCAAAATCAAACAGCTGCAACTGCAAGTTTTAAATTTTAAAATTTGAATCAAACAATTGCAACTATAGTTGCATGTAAGAAGAGGTGCAACTAATCGTGTTATTTGGTTCGGATATATCCGAACTGATCGGAACTATATCCGAAATGGACCCGGATATGGTAGTGAAAAAATGAAACCGGCCGGATACGGATACAGTTTCGGATCTGGTTTTGAAAAATTATCCGGATACGGTTTCGGATCCGGATATCGGATCCAAAAGTCGAATACGGTTCGGATATCCGGATCATTTATAACTTCATGTAAATTTGTTTTGGTTATTCAACAAACCCACTAGCCATGCTGCTATAGTCATGTATTTGTTTGGTTCATTCAAAAAGCCCATTAGCTATTCCCAACCCATTTCTATTTGCTAATAATCCCTAAAGCTTATGTTAGAATCCGTTTGAATTGTAATGACTTGCAAATTATGTATATTCTTAAATGTAGCCACTGGGCAGTCCTTTGAGTCCAAGGCAAGAAGATACATCTTTTTAAATATTGCTTTTGAATATGCTTTGAACAACTATATGAATGTCACTTTGCTCTTACTTTTAAATTTGCTTAAACAA
>JBAKGM010000200.1:4608342-4620409 GCA_037177215.1 Asparagus racemosus | reverse complement strand
GCTTCCGCCTCCGTTCCCGCCACATTCTCTCTAGGGTTCCGGCGTCTCCATTCTCCCAAAGCTATCTCTCTCCTTCCCGTTGCGGCCAAAACTCGCCAACGTTTCAGGTACTCTCATCATTCTAACAATTTCTGACTCTCTTATTAGTTTGTTTTATTATTATATTTCGTATAAATCCAAGACTCTGTGACCATTATATCTACACTAATGAAGAATCTTAAATGATATTATCCCTGGAAAAGGATTGGATTTGGACCGGGGATGATATTTATAGATGGGAGGTAGGGCTCAGTAGCAAGTCTATCAACTCATTGAATGGTTGTAAAACAAAACAGTTTCGACATTGGAAAATTATTTTCAATGTAACCACTTGAATCTTTATGAGTGAGCTGCAAGATCTGTGATACGGTTTGATGTCCTACAAATCTATGTTTAAGAAGATGAAGAATACGCTGCACGGTTGGAATTTCCCGCATTTCAATGACCATGTCCATGTAATCTACTGTTTGTAGCAGAAACGAGAATGTTATGATGGACGTGTGAGTATACACTGAGAGATAGAAGAGATGCTTGTATTTGTAGGAGGTTAGAGGTTGCTCCTATTGCAGATAAAATGAGAGGAAACATTAAGATAATCGGGATATGTGCAATGGAGGTCACTAAGCGTACCAATTAGCGGAAGTTGTACGATTATAATTACCGAAGCAATGAAGACTAGGGGCAGGTCCAACAGAACTTGACTGGACGCAAATAAGAAGGATATGATGATTATTATAAAGTTTTAATCCCCTTGGGTTGTAATCTACCTATGGATTATAACCCAAGTGGATAATAATCTAGGATTGTCAAACATGCCCTTAATTTAAGGGAGGAGACAACCCTCTATAGAACTAAATGGAAGAATATGATTCTTATAGGAGACCCCAAAAATTCAGGTTAAAGGCTTTGTTGTTATTCTATGTCGTGATGTTTGTCACACCCCATTCTAGTTTTTAAGAGGGTATGATCCGAGGAAGCCTCTTACTCTATTATAGTGTACAACTGGGCATGTTTGTCTCCGAGTCAAACTTCTGTCCATTTTAGTGTTGAGTGTTCATAGAAATGTACTTTACTTTTTGGTGTTCTTATTTTTTCCTTGCCTATCCTTTTCTTATATGGTTCTTTGACCTGGATTAATACCTGATCTCCTTTACTTAGTATTTTCAATTATATTCTTCATATTTTCTTTGAGTTATATCCCTTTCTCAAAAAAAATCTTATAGGAAACCTGCTTTGCGTTACTGAATCTAAGAAAAAATTAGTATGTTTCAAAATTACATGCTTGAGGCATGGTATATTTCCCTTCTGACCTACCAAAAAAAAAGGACGCAAATCTTTTAACCAATTTTTCAGGTGAAGAAACAAACAACAGCAGCAGCAGGCAATAATAAATAAAGATAATCAGAAGTCAATTTCCAAAAGACTTCTTTTGCCTGATTGATGTTGTTAGTTAAGTATTGACATCAATGACATGTAACTGTCAAGATCTGCATCCTTTCATTTTCCGCCATTTGATTTTTCATGTTATTAAGATCTTGATGTTCTTTTACAGACTTTGGAATGACCTAGGAGCGTTACGAGTGCAGCGTGGGCTGAAAGTGTCTGCTTCAGGTGCAAATCCTCCCCCAAATCCTAATACTGACCGAGGAAAAGTAGGTAGCAGCAGCTACAGCGCCCCCGATGGTCCACCACTTGCTACCATCTTGGCTGGAGTTGTAGTCTTCCTGCTTTTCTGTTGGGCTGTAGGATCTATTATTATGTGGATTGTTGGTTTGATCGTCAATGTACCCTCATCTTCGAAATAAATGTGGTGTTGTATCGCACACTCTTTTCTAATGCATGGTGACTATTTCTCTCCAAAATATACTTAGTACTTCTGTCTGTGTTTTTGTTGCTTTCTTGCTAGAATGTTTTGTCTTGCAACATTTCTTGCTAGAGTTGGAAACTAACATGTTGATATTTGTCTGGAGTGAGGTCATTAGCTAGACCTCTAAACACATGAACACATGATGGTTAGACAAACTTAATGACATTGGTAAATATTTTAATTACTATTTGGATCTAACAAAACACATCTTATAGCCATAATTGGAGTGGAAGCCGAACTAAGCATAAATTCAAATTTTGGACAATTTCAAAAAAGTAAACATGCAAAACACAATTAAATATCATAAAAGCCATAGTTAGCTAAGGCTATCATGATCCTCTCCACTCCTCTGAATAAATATACCAGATGGGCCTCTTCTAAACATAATCATTGAATTTCTTTGTTCCAATACAATGATAACTGACTGTTACCTTGTACATATTCACGTTGAAAGAGCTAAAGATCAAATTGAAAAGGAGATCTGCTGAACTAAAACTTACAGCAACACACAAAATTTTTCAGAAATCTTGGGAAACAACTCTACATTCACAGAAATAATAAGTGCCATCTTTTCTATCAGGTTCTGGTGTTATCCAAATACAGTAGTATACAAATGCTTTGCTATCGAAGTCATCTCCACTAGATGTTTTAGAGGATTGTGGATCTCCTCAGCAAAAGACATGAGTAGGATTCTACATTCTGCACCCAGCAGTTATAACAAGAAACAAAATATTTATCTCTTAGATAAATCATCATTTAACTTCCTAATGTAATTTTCACATTAAGACCAAATTACCTGAAATTTTACTGAAATTGAGCAGCGATAAAGATGCCAGTATACGATGTTCAATCTGCTCACTTTTCTCTAAGATTTCTTTCATCCTGGGAATAAGACACAAAAATACGGAGAGCTGCAAATCAGAAAGGGAGAGGGACGCAAGTGCATGGCTCATCCAAGCAATTGTTGTTAGGCACACTTTTAATAGCTCTGTGTTTTGTGAATCTAAACACTTGGATAGGGTCTCTAGAAATGATCCCTTTCCGCTACACAGAAGGACTAAAGCTACATTTTTCAACCACTCTTCTTTCTCCCTCGACTCCTCTTCATTTTCTTCCTGAAAATAGTGAATGCCACCTTTTCAATTCCTGAAAGGATGTTTTTGTGGGGGAAAGGGGGAAAAAAAACTACTACCAAAACTTTCCATACCTCCGGTATAATTTCATCAACATCCTCATTGTAACTGATAGAGGTTGTCCCAGAATCATCAGAGAATCCTGCTCGCTTAAGCAACCAAGTTCCTGTCAGTGTTTCACCAGAAAAGGAGAAATAACCCCCCAAAATAAGAAGTGCTTTCCGACAATTAGGTATAAATTTCGTATCAGATAAACAGAGATCAAGAGCCAGTATAATGCTGTCAACAGCTTCTTCTCTGTATACGCCATACTGTCGTGGTTCTACCTGCAATAGTTATTGTTAAATTCTGAAAATTTCGAAATTGATCAGTTTTTTGTATAAAATGTATAAACGTTTATCTGCATCTGCGGTCATAGAGTCAGCAGATAAATGGTTCTAGTATGTTGACAAAATAATGAATAATATAGCCTCCGTATTCATCGCATGTACTCTTAAACAAGTTGTTTGAATTATAAATTTATCTTTACACTTCAGTAATTGGACATATTTTCTGCCGTAAGTTCCATGGGTTGTCAGAAATTTCTCAATTTAGAGATATACACTCATAAAACATTCAAACACATGACGATACTGGGAACTACTTCTCAAAATCTAAAATGGTGTTCTAAAGCTTTGTGACTAGTAAAATTCAGAAAACAAGAAATATTGATCTTAGACTTGGAAAATAATTTGTCTTTATCTTGTCTCTATTAATTTCATCCAACAGATACCGTCGTAACACAATTTAATTATAAAAAGAACTTGATAAATCCCAAAGAGTTGAAATGGTCAGTGTAACGCAACACAAAAATATTAATAAATCATTGAAGTATGAGATATCGTAACACACCATTAGATCAAAATATAAGAGGAGAACAGCAATTATAACTCTTTCTTCAGGGAGCGCACCCTGAAGATACAGAAGAAGTACTTGCATTGTGTTTAAGATATCCTTTGTATGCAAACCACTAATAAATGAATTGATGGCTGTCCTTCTGCAGCATCCAAATAAAAGTTATTTGAAAAAGTTTTAAGTTATAAATGTCGAACAATTAAGAATGCAAACTGACCTATTCAGACAAATTAGTTCAATAAGCAATGCAACTGCATTACTTCTTGCACTAAATTGCTTACAGTGTAAGAGCTGAATGACACTAGATGTTCCGATATTTTTCGCCAAGTAGTTCCTGCAGAAGCCATTTGCCTTTATACAGCATAACAAGAGAGCAGATATGCGTATTTTTTCTTCCCAATTCCCCAATTCTAGCCTCCTAATAAGAAATTGCAGTCCTCCAAGAGAAATAAGATATCTGGCATTTTCTGTCCGTTCCTCTATGCTGAAACTGGTAAGAAGCTGCTCAATAATGAACAATGCTGATTCATCTTTTGACTTGGTTTCTTGTGTTGTTATATTCCCCACTATTTGAGTGGCAAGAAACAGAAAGTTTCTACAGTTTTCAGATCTCCACCCATCAATTACACGTTTTAGTACAAAATTCGTTACTGGCAAACCCACAGATTCCAATGTCCTTTTTGTAACTGGACATGTCTTGTTGCCTTGGTCGAACCACTCTTTGATGGCCGCTCGTTCATAGGTCTGTCCGCTCTCTAGAGTTACAGGGTCTTGAAACAACTGGCCTGTTATGGGGCAAACAAAATCTTTTGGGATTCTAGAGAAGAAAGAGTCTTGGTCAATGTCTTCAAAGCCTCCAAATGTAGATGTACTGAGAAACAGAAAACAAAAACAAAGTTCACAATTTTTTTTATTGAAGATTCACATATGGCATACAGCAAAAAGTTCAGGTTATTCATACCCAGGACTTAACAAAGACGAGTTCATATCAGAGTTTCTGGAAACTGTCCCGGTTTTTCTCATCTCAGATTTCAAAAACTTTGTGTCATTCATCTGCAACCAAAAAGTCAATACAACTTCAAAAGCAAATACACCTCCTGCCTTCTTGTAAATAAAAAGGTTTGAGAACTTTTACATTGTTTAATTCAGGCTCTTGTGGATTTTTATGATAATCATCCACCTGTGGCTGAAATGCACCTTCTGCTAGTCTTTTCAAAGTAAGCTCGTTTTCTTTTTGCACTTGGAACATTTTGGAAGCTGAGGATTGCAAATTTTCACTTTCGACCTTTTCTTTCACCATAAGGTTAAGTTTGCTTGAGCCCTTACATCTGCTTGTTCTCCATTTATCTGCATGCGTAGTCTGAGAACAATATATACCATAAGATGCTCATGTTTTCCGACCAATTTGTTTTTGGATTACTGGAACAAAACTGCGAAAATGCAACACTTTGAAGTTTGAATAGTTCAGTATCATGTACATCATCTGGTTTATCTTGATTGAAGGTTTAGTCAAATTGGAATGCAGTGTTTTAAAAATAGGCCGATTTTATCGATTTATCACCAATATATAGGTTTTGGGTTATGGCTGATACGATTTTTGCAAAAATATATCGCATATTGTTTTGGGCTGATTTTTCCTGATATATCGGTGTAAATCCGATAAAGCGATCAATTTCTCATGAGCTAAAAATCGCCTGATTTCCTATAATTTATATTCTTAGTGAACTGGTTAGGGGTTAGAGACAAAACCCCTCTTTTTTCCATACCCGACTTGCATACACTAAACAAAAACAATGCTATCCTATTCTATTTCGCATCCACTAAACAAAAATAATTAGTAAGTGATCCTAAACTTGTGTTATTTGCATATTAGGATGTTTATTTTTCATTAAATGTGCTTAGATTCCATTTTAAGACATAATATTATATATACTCACCATCCGATATGACACTCCGATTTTTACTACTTATCCCCGATATATCCCGATAACTTGGATCCGATATGAAATTTGGCATCCGATATATTTCCGATAACCGATATTTAAAACCTTGTTGGAATGTAGCAACTTTTTTACTATTACTATTATTATTATTATTATTATTATTATTATTATTATTATTATTATTATTATTATTATTTTAGAGAGAGAGAGAAGGAAATGTAGCAACTATCACCATCAATCAAGCTCTAACATATCTGAATAGGATTAACCATAGAGCAAATTTCTAAGGTTAGAAGAATCTGCTCAAGGATTATGATCAACATTCAATTTGAGATTAGGCTTTTTTATGAATCAGAGCCAAATTTCTGGGGGAGACAAGTATTGGTTGAGGGGGGCCTGTTGTAAAATTTATTGATTTATAAGGAGACCTTGGCTACACAGCTTTAGAAGAACAACAATGTGAAGACGAGGAAAGGATATGGATGAAGAGGGGAGATAGAAACATTAGTAGTATCATAAATGTCTAGATAAAATATGCAGGCAATATACTAGACGATCTTGACTTCATGAGATTCTCTACGACCATGATTAGCTCAAAAACAATTATCTTCCATATACCTTTTGTATATCCTAAAACAAGAAACAGAAATATGATCAAATTAGGAGCCCAAGATGAAAACCTTAGAGAACGTACACGGCTACTTACATCATAACTCTGAATATCATCTGCACGGCTATCACAGTAATCTTCCTGGGAATTCTTTCCTCCCATATTGAGGTAGTAAGCTCCAGTTATTTTATCGCCTTGCCTCTCAGAGCCAAACATAGGTTTATTATTTTCGTCGTCTTCAATCTCCTCTACAACCACAGCGACATCTTCATTCTCCTTATCCTTCCAGACACCCATTTGATCAACTCCTTCGAATTTCTTCTTTGACTGTCTGAAAACAGATTCATATAACTTTTTGCTAACCTTTGCTTGAGAAGATGCAGAGCTACCTGGACTTGAAAATTCATCTGAATCAAATGAACCTGAAATTTCTCTTGGCGTCCACATAAAAGAAGCCTGGGGAGCAACAATTGATGGAAGTTCAGGATCTTCAGCCTCATCATCAAGCCATTCCTCGTAATAAACCCCAAACCTGTACGTACCCACATCCAAAATATTGTTGTACATTTCCTCCAAAAGTTTCATCTTTTTTAGTCTACTCGGTGATCTTGATATCATCTCTGCTTCACTGTCGTACCATTCCCTTAAATGTGAAAGATGAGCGAAAATTAGACGATCCCACAACACAGGCAACAATTTAGTACGAGCTTGATTTGGGGAATCACAGAAAACATGAATGAGATGCTTGGCTGAAACCTTATCCTTCTTCTGAAACTTATATATTATACTAAGGTAGATATGTGCACAGGCAGCCAGCTCCAAATTTGGGATCCCACAACTAAAACCATCCTTTAATTCCATTGAGCTCAATCCCGTAATAACACTTAGCTGCAATGCTGCCCTCTTCAGTTCCTGAGAACTTGAACTCCCCACAGCTGCTCCCTCTACTACTCTAATTGCTTGGTTGAGATTATCAACCACTCCTTCTTCACTTTGGTCATTCTCATAGGATTCATTTATACCTAAACAGGAAGCACAACACTGATATAGAGATGCCCGAAAATTCTCATCCTTAAAAAATCTCCTTAAATATCCTGTCAGGATCGAAATTATTGCTTTCACCCCAATTTCATGCAGTTTCAGGTCAGAAACTGGTGTGCCTTTAACAGTATCAGTAGTTCTCTCGAGTTTCTCATCTTCAGGAAATTCATTGTCATTCTGTTGAAATCCTTCAGTATACAAAATTCCTTGCTCTTGTGGTAGATCATCTTCATCTGACTCCTCGATACTATCCGGGTATTGAACTTGATATCTTTCATTAGACTCCTCTTCGCTATAACTTTCAATATCAAAACCTCTGATTTTTGGTGACTTTCTCTTATACACATCGGCTGAGCTCTTTCTCTGCAAAATGCTTCTCCTCAAATCTTGACCTTGACTTCTCCCACCCTCTGAAGACCATGATCGACGAGAAAATGCATCTGATTTTGATCTGTCTCTTCTAGCTCTTTGGTCCACAGAATTGATTCGGTTGCGAGTAGAATAGGATGACAACCTTGAATCTTTCGTTGCAGGTGAGCCATAGGTGCTCTGCTTTGATTTCCCTCTCTTGAACCCTTCTTTGGATAGAAGCTCCTCCAGGGATGCCATGGTTTTGTTTCCCCGCTTCTTGTGAGTTCTCAGGAGATGGAGGATATTCGCTTGAGAAATATAAGATATTTTTCAATATGGAGAGAATTAGAGAGGAGAGGGTTGGTGTTTTGTAGAAGGAAACACAAAGAAGAGTGCGAATTGAGCCGAGACAAATGGCGAAGAATGATTAATGAGTGTTTGGGTCTACTCTTTATCTAGTCTAGCCGGCATCATATGGAATTTGCAGAGGAATAATAACCACAAGGGTGTCAATTGTCTTGCGCGCGCTTTTTTTGATTTGTTTATAGGTTTCCTTTTAACTTTTAAATTTATGAATATGAATATTTTACTTCATTTTTGATTATTTTCATAAATTTGATCAATTGATGCCCCTTCACATTGAAATCAAAACTCAAACCTTAATATAGATGGCTGAAGCATAAAAGAAATAGAATGTCATCTTTAGGGGATAATGACAGATAATACATCATTAAATTTCTCGATGGTGTGACAATATATGTTAGTTGTTAATTTGACATAGAAAATGACAGATAGTTCCCTATATTTTATAATAATATAACAGTCATTAAATGACTTTTTTAAAATTGTTTGTCCCAAATTTTCTAACTAAAATTCCTGCCATCATGAAAGAAGTAGTATATGATAACAGATAGTCCTTAACAAATCAAACAGGTAACAAAGCATGCTATAATTATCACTGTGAAATTTGTTTGTCACCATTGATGGGCGCAAAGGATACCCTATTGAATCCTTCAACATCACCCAAATGCTTATTTTACAGTTTGTCAACATCAATTCACACAGTAGAGAAGGATTTCACATAATGTTCATGCTGTTAAGAAAAGTCATTAGCAAGATGTAACGCGAATAAAGTTATCAGTTATCATCAATAAATCAAGGATTAATTTGTCACGGCATTGTTGTTTACATCTATGCAGCTGCAGCATAGACTGGCCTCTGGGTGGCAAAACTTGCTTGCAAATTTCACAATAATGCTAAGCCCGCAGAATCAGAACTTAAAATTTGCTATGATGATTAAAATGTTATGATTATACAGTGTTACAGTAATATTCATTTTTAAACAGGTTTATTGAGTTTTGATCTGGATTTCTCTCGCACTATTTTTTTAGTTTTCTTCCGGGACATGAAAGCGGTACTACAAGAGTTTGAGTCCCTTGTACTATTAGATACAAATAAGTGAGATTCATTGGAACTCTTAATTTCTCTTTGAAATTTATAAGAAAAGATTTTTTTTAAGGAGTACGAGAGTAATATAACTCTCGTGTACAGTTATCACTATTCATATTCTCATAATATGACACTATTCATCAAATATTAGCAGGACAAGTATGTTCTAAAGAAACAAAAAGGAGAATTTTTAATCCAAGAATCCAACATGAAAATCCTTGTCTTGTCTTGGTCTCAATGTTCGAAAATGGACCGTTGGACAATTATCCTAATCTCTCCTGGTCATTCGTCCATTTCAAAGTTCTACATTCCAGGCAAGCGACTTTAATGGCATGTTTGGATGGAGGGTAGAGAAGGAAAGGAGAAGGGAAATTTAGTTTTATCTTTGTTTGGGAGTTCCATTTAGAAGGGTAGAGGAGAGGAATGAGGGAGAAAATTGAACTAAAATCTTACCCCCCAAATTGGGGGGTAAAGAAAGAGAAGGTAACGAAGGGAAAAAATTTTTCTTCCTTCCCTTCCCTTAGTCATCTCCCAAACACACTGTAAGCCTATTTCTTTGCGCTCGATTGATGTAAGCAAATTCAGCTCAAATATTTATTCGGGCCGGCCATAGACAAGAAAATTTAGCCATTCAAATAAGCGAAAAATGGCTCGCGCGATGCAGCGGCATTAACTTAAAGGAAAAAACCCACCCTAAAAAATTATTTAGGAATTTGATTTGGAAACTAATTGTACACTTAACCACTTGAAAAAACATAGAGCAACGTACATTGCATTCCATCAAAATAGTCGAAAATTAATTTGATTTATTTTATGTCTAAGAGTAATTTTGGAAGTGAGTGAGTTTAAAAATAAATGGTAGGTAAAACTTTGCTTTATAGGCAAACAACTTTTTTGGAAGTAGGTAAGTTTAAAAATAAATGGAGGAAAACTTTAAGCTTATTGGCAAAAAATCCATCTAAAGTTTGTGATGACGTGGCATTAGTATGCAAAGAAAGCCCAGAAAATAATAGTTTAAGCATTTAGTTTACAAATACATCACATGTATAATCACTTAGAAAAACAAATAGCAAGTTACAACAATGTAGCAACTTAAAATATATACCAAACTTTGTTTGGTTGAAAAAAACGTATATCAAACTGTAGAAATACAAAATGGGTTTAAAATTAACTTTTCCGGAGTGTTTTAAGGCTAAGAGTGATTTTAAAAATGTGCGGGGTTAAAAATAAATGGGGATAAGACTTTAGGTTCGAGGCTAAAAAACTATTTATGGTAATGAGCGGGTTTGAACAGAAATAGAGATAAAAATTTGGGTTTATTGGAAAGTCTTTATGGAAAAAGGTGGGTTCAAACATAAATTATGTTAAAACTTTGGGTTTACAGGAAAGAAGCCTCTATTAGAACTTTGGAAGGTGGGTATAGAAATTATAGAAAGTATAGCTTTGGGTTTACAGATAGAAAAAACCCAACCAACAAAGTGGGTGGATGTAAAAATAAATGGGAGTAAAACTACCGGTGTATGTAAAAAAGAAGATACAAGTAGGGGTGGAATAGGTGGGTACTAGATCGCGTGGCCTGCTCTTGAGCCCAGCTTGACAAGGCTCGTGCGAGACAGGCCAGACTCAACCCGCTACAATAGCGGGTCGCGGGACCGAGCTGGATCCGCCCAAGCCAAATGCAAGCCAACAATCTGCTCGATCCACAAGGCTCTTAGTGAGTAGGCTGGGCCTACATGTGAGTGGGCTGACCCACTCATCTCAGCGCATGGGCTTGCATTTGGCTGGTATTATTTTTGTCCTTAAAGTTTATTGTAATTTTTTTTTGTTCTTGTATTTTTTTAAAAAACTAGTGGAACAATAATTTGCAACTCATTAACATTAAACTTATTCTGAACCATATTAAATCTCTGTATTTGTGATAGTTCTCTTTGTAATTGTATACGAATATACAATTTTACTTAATAAA
Source organism: Asparagus racemosus (assembly GCA_037177215.1). NCBI lineage: Eukaryota > Viridiplantae > Streptophyta > Magnoliopsida > Asparagales > Asparagaceae > Asparagus > Asparagus racemosus. The sequence continues at coordinate 4,609,116 of JBAKGM010000200.1, read as the reverse complement.
ATTATTTTTTTTTATTTTTGTAATCATCACATTATTAGTTTGCTATTTACATATAATTTTTAAGTGATAAGCAATACTAAACCCCTTATTAAAAACAATTTAAGTATTAAAAAATAATAAAAAATAATTAAGTGGGTCAAGAGAGCCAGCCCGTTTCATGACTCACCCCGCATGTTCTTAAGCCTATTAACCGACTACGCTGAGCTCTAAGCCCGGAAACAAGCAGTAAAAGACGTTCACTCAACTCGGTTCTTCATACGTCTCAGCAATTGGCCATTCTAGTCAGTTAATTTGTCTTCATGTAATTTCTCCGGCATTTTATTATGTGATAAAGTTGGTGAGAATTGAACTGTCCAAGCTAGAGTCACATTACATAGGGACAGTGAGAAGGTAGGCTTTTTTTTTTTTTTTTTGAAAACGAGCGTCCAATGCAGTACTGTACTTTCAATTCTTCTTTTTAATCAGGGGCAAAGTGCAGCTACGTGAATATGCTTTTATTAACTCAAACTTATATCTTGTTGATTAATAATAAAATAAAAATAAAAATAAAATAAAATAAAATTAAAGCATTAGTCCATGCTCGCTTCATAAACTAGAAAATTTCTTCAATAATGTTAGTCGGAATCGTACCCTTAATTTGATAATTATTCATCCCCAATTAACCATTAACCCAATCATAATAGGACCAATTTCAAAATTCTTCTCAGGTGGCTAATTTCAAAATATGAAAGACTTTGGGGGGGGGGGGGGGGGGGGGGGGGGTGCTTCCCCCTT
>JBAKGM010000200.1:4597616-4607660 GCA_037177215.1 Asparagus racemosus | reverse complement strand
CCCCCCCCCCCCCCCCCCCCCCCCCCCCCCCCCCCCCCCCTCCCACCACTTTTGCCAAATTCCTTCTCACCAAGCTGGTCAAATCTAGCACTTAAACACCCTCCTCATTATTCCCCCCGCGTGAATCTACCCACAATTTCCAAAAATAACAATCTCCTCGTTTTCTCCTTAGAACCCCAAACCCGCGCTAAAATCCAAGACCCGACCCGACACCGACCAGCACAGCGCACGCCTGACCCAAACCCAGACGCCCACCCCCCTAACGGCTATATTCCCCCCGCTAAACCAAATCATTATCAATTATCATCCTGGTCCGTCTCTAACGGTCACCTCCCCCAATAATCTCTCTCTCTCCCCCTACAAATCCTCAACAGTCCCATCTCCATCTCATTTCATTCACTCTCTCTCTTTCTCTCTCTAAACCTTAACTTTCTCTCTCTAATGGCAGCAACAGTACAGCACGTGCCCAAGTCCTCCTCGGACCAACTCCTCTCCAAATTCGCGGAACTGGAATCCCCCGACCCGATCCGAACCCGGAAGCTGCAGGTTTCAAGCAAGGCTCCGATGGCGACGAGGAGGAAGAGGTCGAAGAGGGTGGCGTCGGGGCTCGGGGCGAGGGATGTGGTCACCGCCGGTGCGGATGCCGCTGCGGCGACCAGGAGGAGGAGGGGCGGGGGCTCGGCGGAGCGGAACAAGGCTTTGCTCCCGCCGTTGCTGCCGGCGTCGTCGAGGAGGCCTTCGGGATCGGCGTTGAGGAGGATGGGGATCGGGAGGGCGGAGCGGGGGACTGCGGCGTTTCTGGCGGCGTTGGAGAAGGTCGGTGTTCTCATCTTTTTTTAATTTTTTTTCCCCTTCACAAAATACGTGCATCAAAATTCTGCAAGTTTGGCCGAACTGTCTACTAAAGATTTGATGATTGTGCTACTTCCAAATTGACCAAAGGGTCACCGTTACCGAAAAATCGAGGGCAAACGGGGTCTATGCTTGCCTACCAAAACAGCACTCCAAAAAAAAATTACACTCCAAAAAAAAAAGTGTTGGGATGATTCCTCCGCATTAGTACAAAATTACACACGGATATTATATTTTCTTATAGTACATAATGCACAATTTCTGCGTCGTTAGACAAGGTTTAAACAGATTAGCCCGTGTAAAAAAGACGATCAAGAAGAGCGAGCAAAAGAAAAATGTGAACAGGATACTTCAAAGAAACATCGGAATATCTCCGTGAACGCTTGAAATTTAAGGGACTAATATCGAAAAACCTCATGAGGACAAAGTTTGAGTGAAGGACTGTTTTCGGATCGTTATATATATTCCCTTTGACTATGTGTGTTATAAGTCAACATGACAGTCTCCATCAAGATAGACGATCCTAGCTTAGTATGTTTTCTGCTGAAGTACTTAATTTAGTTTTGTATATAGCATTTTTATCTTTGAAACTAATTAGTTGTTTTTAATGTGATTCACTGCATCTGATCTCTACATTACATTTCCTTATCTCTTCGACTTTACCTTTTTTAGTATATTATGCTAAACAAATAAATATCCTCGCCGTCCCTTTGCTGTATTCTGGTTTTGCTAAAAAGTGAGCGCATTGTCGAGGAAGAAACATGCATAATAAATCTTGTAGGAAGAAAGGAGGAGGTCAAACTTATTGTATTGTCAATTTTAAACCAGTGCAGGCGGTACATAAAAATAGTGCAGAGAGTCAATTATAATGCTAACATTTAAAAGTTAGTGTAAATATAATATTGAACCAAAGAAAACAATATAGAACCATAGCTTTCTCTATGTATTTTTCCTCACAAATACCGTACTAGACATGTCGACATCATGAAGACTTCTTCATTTACATGATTTCCCCCAAAGCATATGCTTGTTAACAAGACCCATCAACAAGTAAATTAGTGGATTATTAATTGCAAAAGCAAATTAAACATAATCAAACATGGTTAGAGAGAAAGAGATGGTTTTCATACCTCGTCTTTGAATGTCTTTATCAAGGGATTTCATTTTAAAAACAGAGGCAAGCAAAAGGTTTTTCCACCCGACTGACATTTAGAAAGTCATAAATAGTGACGGACCTAGAAAATTCTTTTGGGGTGGACCTCATATGACAGTTTTCTATTTACCTTAAAATAAAAATATAAATTTACAAATCTATAGTGCAGTCTGTGCGGCTATGGGAGAAGCGACGACAACTTTAGGAAATAGAAGTAATGCTACTCGGTAGAATTCCTAGGGTTTGGGTTTGTCTGGTTTGGGCTTGGGTGTAAATTATTTAATTTGAGGGGGCAAATATTAATTTAACAAGATAAATATAAGAAATTTAGAGTTGCAACTGCCCGTACAAGACACCATGGATCCGCCTCTGGTTATAAATCTTTAATGCCACAGGACACTTCCACTACACCTAAACTCTGAAAACTAGTCTCATGAATGGTCTCTTTTTTTTTAAAATATGCTCTAAATTGTGGCTAGTAACATTTAAAAGGCGGGATGCTTCAATTTAGTGTTTGTTTGAGCTATTAGATTTTTTTTATTTTTAGTATTTGGGCTTTTAGTATTTGGACTTATTTAAGTTTCGAATAGGTTATATCTAAATGGGCAGTTGAATTCTGAGGGCTTGAGTGCAGGTTAGTAATTTGACGAGGGCAGATTTTAATTTTACAAGGTCTAAGAGATAAATATAAGAAATTGTGGTGTGCAGCTACCCACCCCCCATGGATCTGCCTCTGGTGATAAATCTTTAGTATCACAGGGCACTTCCACTACACCTAAACCCTGAAAACTAGACTCATAGATTGGTCTCTTTTCTTTATAAATCTGTAGTAATTTGTGGCTAGTAAGATTTGAATCTTCTCTAATTAGGTGATAATTGAAAAGAGTCTAATTCTCTCAATCATTACCGTCTATGTCACTTCTAATGGGTGACTACGTAAGCTTTTTGTTATGATCTTGAAAGCCATTGTGGTCTTAAAAACCACTATTAAACTTGAAACCTACTATAATGAAAACACTATTTGTGATAGTGAAAGTTTTACATGGTGTGATTTCATCCATTGAAATTGAGATGGATGATAAGGATTGAGAAAATTAGATCCTCTCTAATTTCCACATAACTGGAGAGGATCTCAATCCATATATTAAAGGCCATTGCGCTGTCTCTACACTAAAACTTCGAAGCTGTGGTAGAGTTAAGAAGTTATAATTTTGTACTTCAACAAAGTGTATGTCTTGTTTATTTCTTAATTGTGCTACTCCACTTATTATTTTCCCCTTACAGACATGGCGCAAGACAGTTGAAGGGGCATCAAGGATGTTCATTGAGAAGCACTGCAATACGCATGTCCGTCTCATAAGTGATATGGTTTAGAGAATGAAGAAACATCTTTCTCGTCTCTTTTTTTCTTTTTTCTTTTTTCCTTTTTCCTTTTTCCTTTTTGGTTTTGTCAATAATTTGTAAGCAGTTTTATGATAAAGATTATATCTTTCTTTTTAGGGTGGTTGATTATTTCACAAACAAGTGTTATTATTTTATTTTATTTGTTGATTATTTCAGATTTTCTAGTTGCAGAAGCCACTGTGAATTGAATTTGTAATGCTGATTGTCATTAACTATTAAAGTCAGCAGCACAATGTCACCAACCGCACATAGTCTACCTACCACCAAATAGTTTCTACAAACTCTCAATAGTGTTCACCAAACGTCATAGGAGATCTATATAAGCTATGGTAGCTTGTTGTAAGCATCCCATCCTAATAGCAACAAGTCAAAGAGCAAGACTACAGAGGGAGTGAATGAAATAAAGAGAGGGAGAGAGAATAAGAGAAAGAGTAGTGTGTTGTAAAAGAGTGTAGTAGCTTAGAGTAGAGAGAGTTTATATTAGAGAGAGTATTGAGTGTTGTACTTCTAGAGAAATAATAATAAAATATTTCTTAGTGTCCACCACTCTTCTCAACTCGACAAGTGGTATCAAAGTCACTCTCAACTCAACAATTGGTATCAGAGCAGGCGGTTAGGGACCGGCTCTCTCTTATGGTTATCCTATTGGCTGTATTGAAAGATGGAGTTCGTGCTTAGTCCAAAACTGTGAAGTTGGTTGGTCAGAGTCTAGGCTTGCGTAGAGATACTGAAGCAGTACCACATCACGATGGCGGATTTGACAAGTACTATTACTACACTTAAGAAGCTCAACGGCATCAACTACAACTACTGGGATACTTGTATAAAGTCCTATTTGCAAGGAGAAGACCTTTGGGAGGTCGTCGGAGGTGCTGAAACTACAATATTTAGGAAGCTGTCGAAGCACTAAGGAAGTGGAACATTAAAGCTGGTAAGGCTATGCATGTGTTGAACACGATGATAGAAGAAGATCTTGTAGACTATATGCGAGATGCCAGAACTCAGAAGGAGGCATGAGATACACTTGTCACTCTCTTCTCAAAGAAGAACGATGCTGGACTCCTTGTGGATCAGTTGATGACCTTGCAACAGAAGGATCTGACAATCAGTTAGTACTTCAAGCAAGTAAAATCACTCTGTTCAAATATTGCTCAGCTAGATATTGATTCTAAAGTGTCAGATGTAAGGATACGAATAATAATCATCCACAGTTTGAGACCAGAGTACCATGGGCTTGTTGTTGCTACACACGACTGGCCAACTCAACCAACATTATTAGAGTTGGAGAGTTTGCTCGCTACATAGGATATCTTAGCCAAAACAAATGGTCGGTGTTTCAACAAGAAGTGAAGATGAAGCATTGTTCAGCAGCAAGGAACCAAGCGAGAGAAACGAGCAGTATGTAAAAGCTGACTCGGATAAGTAATCAAGGAGTTCGTACACCATAAGAGCACGTCAGGGGTAAGGACAAAGTGATCGTCGAGCAAGGAGACCTAATGGTAGTCGCTACAACTCTCAAAAAGAAAGGTCACTTTGCCAGAGATTGTCGTTATAAGAGAAGACTGGCAAAGGGCAATACTGTAATATCTCGCAAATGTCAAAACGACAAAGAAGAATGGGATACCCAAGCATCCATGGCCATCACTGAAGTTGTATCGGTCGACGAATATGAGGTTGTTGATATGACACTAACCTCGATCGTAGAGGAATCTGAGTCCGCACTTACAACGATTTCAGATCAAGAATAAATTAGCTATAGTAAAGATTAGATCATTGATTCTGGTTGTTCCAACCACATGACGGGAGGCAAAGGGAAACTTGTCAACATGGAGGAGCATAGAGATGGCCGAGAAGTTGTGATAGCCAATACTTTGAGATTGTCTATCACTCTTTTTATTAGGAAGACTGCATTCATGCCACACTTCATTCTATATCAAATCCAGTTACAAGATGTGTACCATGTCGCAGGTATGCAGAAAAATCTCATGTATGTATTTCAGTTGACGACTTTCAGGAATTACGTAGTATTCGGGCCACAAGATGTCAAAGATTACCACAACTTGAATCTCTCTGGAGAACTTGTTATGGAGGGACAAAAGTCTATCTATGTGATGTCATCAGAATTGGCATATACAGATAAATCCCGGAAGAATGAGATGGCTGATCTGTGGCATGCTTGGCTTGGCCATGTGAGCTACCACAAGCTCAAGATCATGATGGAAAAGTCAATGTTGAAGGCTCTTCCACGCTTGGAGATTCTAGGAGAGGCTGTATGCAGAGATTGTTAATATGGTAGGGCACATCAACTACCGTACAAGAAGTCACAATTCAGAGCAAAGGAACCTTTAGAGCTTGTGCACTCAAATGTATTTGGCGGAGTGAAGCAGGAACCGATAGGTGGCATGCAGTACATGATCACTTTCATCAATGATTACTCAAGGTATGTTCGGGTTTATTTCCTAAAGGAAAAATCTGATGCACTCTCAAGTTCAAGCAATTCCGAGAAGAAGTCGAAGGAGAGCTTAACAGGAAAATCCACTACCTATGCACAAACAAAAGCAGAGAGTACACATCAAAGGAGTTTTATGACCAATTGAAGCGACTTAAGATTCAGCAACAGCTAACGTGTCCAAATACTCCGTAACAAAATAGAGTTACTGAAAGGAAGAATCGTCATCTTGCGGAGATATGCCTAAGCATACTTTATGCCAAGAATGTGCCAGGACATTTTTGGACGGGAGTGTATGAAGATTGCATCGTACATGATCAATCGGCTGCCACAACCAAAATTGAAATTCATCTCACCCTCTTAGAAGCTATGGAATATCAAACCAACAGTAAGTTATTTTGGAGTCTTTAGTTGTGTGTGTTATGTCTTTGTGCCTGATCACTTCCCAACAAGTTCAACAAGAAGGCTGTAAGGTGCACTTTTGTGGGGTACAACAACAAAAGGAAAGGGTGGAGATGTTGTGATCCCACAACCGGGAGATGCTACACATCAAGAAATAGTGTTCGAAGAAGCTTCATTTTGGTGGAGTCCACAAGAAGTTGTGCTTCCAAATACCAATGATTTAGAGGATCAGTTACGAGAGAAGTTGGGGGAGTCAAGTCAAGAAAAAGAGTCACATCAGTGAGAGAAGATAGAACTAAGTTCTTCAACATCCGCAATGGAAAATAATCTATGGAGGACCGATATTCATAAAAAAAACCAGAAGAGGGGCGTTCCAACCAAATAGAAGATGTCAGTGAAGAACAAACAGGATAGGTTCGAAGATCAACCAGACCACGGAAACTAAATCCCAAGTATACTAACGTCACCGTTATAGAAGATTTGGAGGAGTTATCTACCTTAAAAGAAGCATACAGAAGTGAAGAATAGAGATAAGAAACGAAATCCAAGCATTGAAAAAAATTTAGAATTCTTGTACTCATAAATAGAGAAGTCGCTGCTGAGCGGGAGTGTTGAAGTCAACAACACTGTGTCACCAACCTCACATAGTCCACCTACCACCAAATAGTTTCTACCAACTCCCTATAGTGTTCACCAACCAGTTTTAAGAGATCTATATAAGCTATGGTTGCTTGTTGTAATCATCTCATCCCAATAGCAACAAGCCAAAGAGCAAGAATAGAGAGAGAGAGAGAGAGAGAGAGAGGGAGGGAGGGAGAGAGAGAGAGTAGTGTGTTGTAAAAGAGTGTAGTAGTATAATAGCTTAGAGTAGAGAGAGTATTTGTAGTAGAGAGAGTATTGAGTGTTGTACTACTAGAGAAATAATAATAATATATTTATTCGTGTTCACCACCCATCTCAACTCGACAAGTGGTATCAGAGACACTCTCAACTCAACATTAACATATGTTCATTAGTTTTTTCCCCTTTTTATTTTGATATAAATCCGTTCATTTAGCTTCATATATCATGTTATGATGTTATCTTTAGAGTTCAAAAACTCAAAGTTTATCTTAGGTTTGTGTTTAGGGATGCACTGGCTTAGATGAAAAATTTTACTGTATTTATAATTGCGGCATTCCATATGAATTTTTGATACTACCCTGCAAAGAGGTGCCCAGCCTTAGATTGAGTTGTTTTTCAAACTTACCTTGAAGGCCAGCAACGAACATGGGCTTTGGGCCCGTCCGTACCATCCATTGTCTAGTCTCTTGAACGGAAATTCTATCAAATCATTATGAATGCGAGCATGATATTCTGAGCTATTGGAGAGAGATAAGAGAACAATTTGAACCGCTCTCTTGTAAAGTTCAGAATATCATGCTCGAATGCTATACGAAATTTTTAAAGCTTATTCTCCTTACCTTTTTCTCTGCCTCTAACATGCCTTGATTTCTTGTATTCCATAATGCCCATGGATTTGTTTACTAGATTTTGTGAAGCACGAGTCTGTCAATTGAAGCTGCAAGAATCATGGTCATCATTTCTCCCTCTCCCTCCCTCTTTTCATAACAAGCAAGGCGCTTATCTATCCAAAATTTGTTTCACAGTGGCTTATAAAGGAAAATAAACAGAAGGAACAATGGAACACATGAGTGCTTCTTTTATTTATTTTCCTTCAATTCCGGGGCCCTTGCTTTCTGGCCGCTACACGTCAAGCTTCGTAACACGGATGCCAGCGTTCGCTCACCCACCATATAAAAAGTACACATAAAAAAAAGTCGATCGGTTGTGGGCCAAATGAGTACCCTAAATGGAACGTGAAGTGCGGTAGCTCATCATTTGGTACCTATGTCCTTCTTCCATTTAGTTATAGATAAGGGTGATCTGTCCTTGGCTTCTGTATATCAATATGCACACTTTCTTATATGAGAAGCCAGTTTCATGTTCATGCTCTCATTTCAGAGCGCAAAAGCTCTTCATTTCAATCATGAGAAGTATATGATGCTTTTTAAAAATGCATAAAATGGTGTCACGGATAGGAGAGAGATGAAAAAGGTAATATTCTTAAAAAGTCATGCATTTCACTCGATCATATGATGAGTATTCAATAATATTCTCTGCTTAGCTAGAAAACTCCTTGTAGTTAACTACAAACTAATGGATTTTTCAATCTGCATAATTTAACATCGTAACAAAATTATGGAACCATGGGGAAGATTCAAGCATGGTATAATAAAAAGAGTTAAACCTAGAATTAAGGCTAATTCTTGCTTTAAAAAAAAGAAGAAATAGCTGCATGTTTTGGTGTGCAAAAGTTAAAGAGATATTATTAGCCTGAAGCAGATCCCAAGAACTAATTTTAACCTAAAAATTATAACAATTAGTCGCAACTTTTATTTTAAACTTATAGCTCTTCACATCCTATCCGTTGTGGAACTATACTTACACATGAATACTCAACACGATATTTCGGAGAGATTGTGAGTTATCATGTTACATTTTGGATGAAACTAGCATAAACATTGTATTATGGAGTCATCATGTTAGCAATACAATTTAACTCTTCTGACCAAAGAAATGGTTTAATTCGTCAAAGAAGTTAACCATCATGTGACTATCAAAAAATAAGACCAATATTAATTGTAAGGTCCCACTGCACCACACGAGGGTCCTCTAGAGATCATTTATTACATAGCTCTTTACAAGGTCTCGGTGCTCACAATATTATTAAATCTTAGGATTGCACCTAATTCTCACCCAACTGTATCCTGCTCTTTTGTGAGGTCAATGGCAAAGGAAGCAATGCTGCAAATCATCTCAAACTTCTCTCCCGAGAAAAACAAAAAACAAAACAAAACAAAACAAAAGTCAAATAAAATCGATCGATGTGACTAGATGATCTAGCACATATTTTATGTGATCTCTCTTTACTATTAACAGAATTTCTTTGGAATATTTAATAAAAGATAAAGATAAGTTTCGAATCTCTTGTTTACAAAGGGTAAATTTTAGGAAAGAATGCAAATCGATCAACAAATTTGGCAGAGAGCGAACTAAATGAGCCTATTGCATTCGTACATACAAATTTCGGAGCTGAAAGGGCTATTTGCACATGAAACCCTCCAACTCCACATAGTTGTGAACTTACCCCGACAATGCTCCTATGTTATATTAAAAAAATGCCCTTCAAATGCAATATCCCAGTATAATCCATCATATCCTCCACCATATTATGTTAATCATTCAAATACATTAAAAAAAATAGTCTACAGCAGGAGCGGATCTAGGCTTCAGCCTAGGATGCAATTGACATTTCATAATTGCTTGTAAGGCCTTTCACAAGTTTGAACGCGCCCCTCTATTTGTGTTTTTTAAAGTTTGCATCCTAATGACATAATATTTGCTTATATAGCCAATGAGTAGTAGCTCATTTGAGCATATTTGCATTAAATAACCCATTTCATTTGAATTTATCCCATAAACATATAACTGATAATTATATTTTTATTTTTAGATAAATAATATTGTGCACCCATTAAAAAAAATTCCTGAACCGCCACTGATTCTACCCTTAATTAACTGTATTAGGGGGTGTTTGTTTCAAATTTTTTTTTGGGGGGATTACAAGTTTATGGATTTGGAAGTGGGGGTGTTTTTGATTTGTAGATTCTATAATTTTGTTTGTTTCAAAGCAAATTTTGAGATGTTTTAGCATTTGAGATCCCAAAATAATAAAATACCA
>JBAKGM010000200.1:4554081-4579871 GCA_037177215.1 Asparagus racemosus | reverse complement strand
TTCCTCTCTCCTCTCTCCCCTCAAACGCTAACTTAAAAGTGGAGAAGGGAGTGGAGGAAGTGGAGGAGGAAAGTGAGAGAGAGAGAGAGAGAAGAGGGCCGGGGGGGGGGGGGGGAAGATGGGGGAGGGAGGGAGGGGGGAGAGAGAGATAGGAATTTGTTTTATAAATATTTTGAATTTTGAAGGGTAAATATGTAAGTGTGAGAGATATGATGGGTATATATGTAAAATTTCATTATTTTTTGTACAAATTAAAATTTCGGTGACCGGAATAGGTTTAAGTGGTTAACTGTAGCAATTTATAGGTGTTATTGTCGCCGGCGTCACTTTTTAGGCCTTATTTGTCAGAGTGTGTCGCTTTATAGGCTAATTTGGTATTTTGGCCCCGAACTTTTTTTCCGTATCTCTGCTAATTTTATCTCTGAAAATTTAACTTTTCCTTTTTTTGCTGGACAATGACAGTCACCTGTGGAACCTTTTTTTCCTTTTGCAGTATGTGAACACGCATATTCATTGGCCCAAAATTTGGATCCTAACAGCGAGGGCAGAGGTGTTCTTCAATTCAAGACAGGTCTAATGTCAGTTATAAGGGTAATACTTTACATATAATGTCAATTTCGTAATTATTTTCCTTGGATAATTTCTTTGACGCCTTAGTATGGAGTTAGTAGCTTCTGATGGTTCATTTAGTTGTGAAGTTTTCTGCTGCTTCTCTATTTAGTCTCATTTAGAGGTTCTATGTCATTGAAAAAATTTTCAGCAAAAGCTTGCAAAGAGGGATGGTGGAAGCATTGACCGTAGCCAGGACATTGCTCGTTTGCAAGAATTTTACAAGCTTTATAGAGAAAAGCATAAAGTGGATGAGTTACGTCAAGATGAGATGAAATTGAGGGAATCTGGTGTTTTCAGTGGAAACCTTAAAGAGTATGTGCCTTGATTCTCATTTAGATATTTCATTCTATTCACCGTTTCATCACAAGCAAGAATTGTATGCTTATTATATATTTGGCCGTGTGTTCTTTAAAACAGGTTGGAACGTAAGTCTGTGAAAAGGAAGAAAGTATTTGCAACACTTAAGGTTCTTGGCATGGTACTTGAGGAACTGACAAAAGAGATATCACCTGAAGAAGCAGACAGATTGATCTCTGAAGAGGTGTCCTTTTCTGTTGACATTTAATATATTACTTAATTTGGATACATGATTATTTCTCTTCTGGAAAGCTTAATCTTTATCTTTGTTTGAGAAATCATATGACTACTGTTTATGCACTTGATTTCTATACTGTGTATTTTGTAGTCCTAGACAAATCATTTCTTTACTCTTGCCATTTTAGATGAAACGGGTCATGGAATCTGATGCAGCAATGTCAGAGGATGTAGTATCTTATAACATTATTCCGTTGGATGCACCGTCTGTGACAAATGTGATAGCATCATTTCCGGAGGTGGTGAATTAATTCTGTCAAAAGTATTGTTTCTCATGCCTTTTACCCCTAAGTTCTTTATTCTGATGATTCTCTTCTTTAGGTGAGGGCTGCGGTGTCATCGCTGAAGTACTTTAGGGGCCTACCTAGGCTTCCTGCAGAATTTCCGGTTCCTGCTACAAGGAGCGCAGATATGCTTGATTTCCTGCAGTATGTCTTTGGATTTCAGGTCTGATTTTTCTTTTCAATGAATGTTTTCTTTTCAGCTTTGGTTTTTCTTTTAGATGGATGCCATATTTTGCTGTCTATTAAAAAAGTATTTTATCCTGTAGTGTTATTAATTAAGATAGTGCAAGGTGGTAACATAATATTTTTTACCGGGGCAATTTTTTTTTACAGCGGTCTTTTTTGACTCTAATTCTTGAAAAACCCTCTGTGACTAATGTCACCTGGTTTAATCCTTTATTGGGGTCAAAAATAATTTGAGGGGTGAAACTGAATTAAAAGGTTATTTGGAGGTTTAAATGGGAAGTCATCTGGAAGAAGGTTTTCTCTTTCCCTTTTGGTTGGGGGTACACAAGGGAAAAATAGTAGTTCTTTGTTTATTATCCCTGTAACCTTTGTCCACTCATTATATTAGTGCTTCCATGCTTGGGAGGGTGACATGGGCCAAACACGCAATTTACAAGTTGTAAAATGGCAAATCACAATCACAAGTGCTTGTACCTCTTGGGGGTTTCTACGACAACATGCCGTTTTTGTTTTAGATATCTTTGTTTAGCAACTAATTATAGAAGGATGAACATGGCTTCCACCAAGTGTATTTGATGTGCTGATGTGAAAAAGAATAGCACATGTTTTGGAGCGTATGAAAGGACATTCAACTGTAACTAGGTTGTCAGGTATGAAAAAGTTTCCACAGTATCAAGTTCTCCACATGTCTAATCAGTTTTCTTATTATCTTTTGTGGATATTGCTTTTGTTTCTGCATGTTATAACTTTGAAATTGGTCGATTATATTTGTTTTTGTCCATAATTCTTAAACGCGAGAACTTCTGTCCTCAATCTTGAAGTTCTATTCACAGGCCTTCAAACATTGAGTAGACAGGATTAGTTAAGTAGTTAGAAGTGGAGTGAGGATGTGAAGAACCTTCTCATGAACCGCAAAATTTTTCTGTGCCCCTTTGTAGGTTGTCCCAAGCAGGGTGTCTCCTTCAATCTTTTAATGAAGTTCCTGCTTACGTCCATCTTATATGAATCTTGTGTGTTAGTATAGCCACTCCTCTTCCTGTACTGAATGGTGTTGCGAACTTTTGTCATTTGTGTTAGCAGTACGTTCTCGAGTCATATGCTTTACATAGTTGGAGGGAACTGTTGCAATTAGAAGAAAAGGGAATATTCATTCTCCGCTTGCACATATTGTTCGTGCCTGTTGGTTTCATTTCTTTGTATCATATACCTATAGAAGCCCATAGTACTCGTGACTTGTATAATGGAAGCAGTCTACAACTTGGTCTTATTGCTTCAACCTGGTGGCTGGTGCTAACATGTAGGATCTGAAGTTAAATTAATGACGGGGGACCGGTTCTGCATCAACTAAAATTGAAATTTTGACTCCTCAGATTTTGATTATAGTAGTTACATGTAATTTCATAATTTGGTTTTTTGAACATTTTCCTTCAAGTTTCATCCTTCAGATTAGCTTCCATTTGTCAACAATATATTACACGTTGCATTTTTTGTTTAATTTCCAATGTATTACTAACTGACGTGAAAGATGTCCAACGAATTTTCTGTTTTCTCCTCTCTGTGCTGCAGAAAGATAATGTATCTAACCAACGTGAGCATATAGTTCACCTTCTTGCGAATGCACAGTCTCGTCTTGGCAGTCTTGATGGAAATGAACCTGTAAGTGCTTCACACATATGCGTTTTGATTTGTAACTTTCTTCAGTTCTTTTGTAGTCTTCTGTTATTCTTTCCCCCACCTCTGAGACATATTTATAAGCACATTCATGATGTTTTAAATGATGTTTCCCTCTATTTAAGCATCATTTTCATTTGAATTATTTAGAGTGTGCTGAAAGCTTAGTCACATCAAGAGTATCAACCAAAAACTAGTTGCATCAAGAGCACCCAACAACAACATCAAGCCTTCATTCTCACGAAGCTTTCCGACATGAACGTTTGGCGATATATCAAAGTTTCTGTTCAGATCAGATCCTCATCACGAAGTGTTAGAAAATCTCATGCATTGACTAATTTATGAGATTTCAACCTTGTATATAGTTCCTTAAAAACTGAGGTTCTCTAATATGATTGGAAGAAACATGTGGCGGTTAGTACAACCATTGTGCTGAAAGACACAAGTATAATAATATTTACATCTTACAAACTATGTTATATTTATTTATTTCTCAATTGCAAAGAGCTGATTTCGATGGGTGGCTTAAGTGCTTTTATGTCATAAGCACTCATAGGAGAATTGAAGAAGTTAGATGAGTTGCTTAGCCTTCCCGTCAAAGATGGACCAGTTATCCACCTCTAGCAACTTAAAAAGTAAAAGAAAACAACACTATTAAACTTCTAAACCATTACCTTTTCAAGTCAAACACATTCTCTCATCAATCATTTCATCAGCAGTTAAGCACTCTACTTAACAAGTAAAAGAAAATATTTTGTAGCCTTCTAAACCGTTATCGTTTAGTGAAACAGGATCTCATTTATCTTTCTCATCCGACCCTTTACCTACCAAAATCAGGTTAGCTATGGAGTGGAAGGCTCCTCAAGAGATTTAAATTAGATGTTAACCTGATGTTTATCCTCTGATCACATGCCACCATTGAAATTATGGACCTGTCTTGCAACAAATCCTAAAAGGCCAGTTGGCACCTATGACATTCCAGCTGATCAAGCAATTGGTTGTGGTAAATCCTAGGAGGCTAGTTGGTAGTAAGGAAAAGTTTCAACTAATTTATTTATTTACCATGTTTCTGATGACTATGGGTTTTATTGTATTGTTCTTCTCTATTGTAGGTTATGCAGGGTTAACTTGCTTTAGTTTACAGCAAAACTCAAGTTTTACCTTTCATGTTTCCATATTGATTAAGTTTTTCTATTTTCTATTTAGTGTAAATTTATTAGTGAAATATTGAACTGAAGCATGCCTAGGTCTGTGATTTACTTTCTCTTTGCAGAAAATAGATGAAGGTGCAGTGCATATCGTATTCTCCAAATCCCTTGAAAACTATATTAAGTGGTGCAACTACTTGCCCATTCGTCCGGTTTGGACTAAGTATGAATTCATTTCATTATGTGACCTTCTCCTGTAGTTGCGGTTGCTCTAGAAAAAAAAATTATAGTGTAATTTCACCTTTACTGACAACAATCTGATGTTTATTGACTATATTGATTCTCCACAGTTTGGAGTCAGCAGTCAAGGAAAAAAAAGTGTTGTTTATTTGCTTATTTTATCTGATATGGGGGGAAGCTAGCAATGTTAGATTTCTTCCTGAGTGCATATGCTATATATTTCATCATGTAAGTTCCCTTAACTGTGGTCTTATTCTAATTGATATTCAATATGACTTATCTGCCAATTTCATGTAATTCCCGAATATCTATGTTCTAGACTAATTGTTTGAAGATGCTATGTCCAATCGCCAAACTATCTCTTTTAACCTTTACGAGGACTAAACATTCTCCAGTTATTTATCCATATTGATAGTGTTATTAGTTTACTAATAACAGTTTCCGAAGCAGTATGTTATTTTTCAAATTGCTCATTCCAACATATAAAAGAAACTTGACTTCACTAAATAACCAGCTGATAGTCCAACACATATTCGATCATATTGGCGGCTTAGGCAAAACTATTATACTTTATTTTCATCTATGTAACTACACTATGTATATAGTTCAAAGATGATATTGTGTTAGTAAAAGTAACTAGATCGCAAAGTGGAATTGTGGACAGTTTTGCAATAGAAAAATGAATATCTATATAAATTTGCAAGGCATATTTTAGCTTTGCAATGCATACTTATGTTGGATGGACACTCCTATAATGAAGTAGTACCTGTACCCGACACTTTTTGTACCTGTACATGACACATACACTCCTTGAATATACACATACGTTCATTCGGACCTGTACTCAATTATATAATTCACGTTTTAATTTAAAACACTTGCAATACACTTCTTGGATGTATTTCCTACACTTCAGATCCACTTCCAGAAACTTGTTTGGTGTTCGGTTTGTTACATCACGTTCTCAGTTCCGAACTATGATTTTAGAGTGTCCTTTATGTATCTAGTTAAGAAGCGAATGATTTTTCAGTTTATAATACATATAGTGAAAGAAACATAAAAATATTATAGGTTTTTTACTATCAAAATATATGAATGAAAAAAAAAGATTGCATGCAAATTATTAATTTCTATATATATATCTGTCTTTGTCTGCGCATGAGTGGGTGCGCGCGCTTGTGTATGGGTGTACCTGCTTGTGTGTGGGTGCATGCATGCGTCTTTGTGTGTTTTAAATACTAGTACTGTCTGTATTGCCTCTTTACCTAGTTGGTGTCTATCATAAAGATATTTTTTCCAAGGGAACACCGTATTTATTGTTGACTGCAGATTTCCCTGTAATCACGGATTGCACTTGAATTCTGCGAATCTGCTCTAAACATATTATAGTTAAGCTATATATATTGCTGAATAAATACTCTATGAATCATTATGTTTCTTTGTCTTTCTTTTCTTATTTTAAACACTAATATTTTGTGCGGTGCTCTCTAGTTAGATAGTATCCATTATAAAGATAAAATTTTCAGTGTTTCTTACCTTTTCCAATCGAACACTGTTGTTAGTTCTTGTTGACTGCTGATTTCTCATGGTTGTACTTTTATTCATGATCTGTTTTTATAAAAATTTTCTTAGTACCTGGAGAACATAGCTAGAAACTATCAATTTGTGATGTAGTTGTGCCAAAGCTTCAAGGAGCGGCATTGCAAATTATCATTAAACATTACTGAATCATAAGCTGGAATTTGTATATAACAGGACCTTTGTGGAACAATTATGAAGAAACATGCGATACTACAGACTTGTTTTGGAGAAGGATAAAGCCAAGAAGTCAATAAGGGTTTGAAATGACAGTAGTAGTACTTTGAAAATGTTTTACATAAGGAGTTCAAAAACCTAACTAATGATACAGCTAAAACTGCAAAGGCAATTGTTTTTCCTTTTCGAGTTCTTTTTCCTCCTCCATGTTAGTATAATTTTACCACTTTAGTTTTTCTTTCTCCCTTCACGCAGTCATCTTTGGGGTTTCCCCTCTCACTTTGTAAAGTGTCACCCTCTTCCGTTCTAACCTTCTCCTCACCATGATGTTAACTTACCAACATTAACAAAAAGGGAAAACAAGAAAGCACCGATGATCGACAGCAGAACAGAATTATATATATATATATATATATATATAAAATCATAATATGAAAAGCATGTTGCCAACAGAAAATGTGATACTTTGTACGGAATAATAAT
Organism: Asparagus racemosus; assembly: GCA_037177215.1. NCBI lineage: Eukaryota > Viridiplantae > Streptophyta > Magnoliopsida > Asparagales > Asparagaceae > Asparagus > Asparagus racemosus. The sequence goes on along the minus strand of JBAKGM010000200.1, from coordinate 4,572,898 downwards.
GATTTACGTGAACTTTAACTGCAGATAAAAAGTACCACAAGGAGTTAAAATAATCTCATGAAATCAACAAACTGACGAAGTAGAAACTGGATGGCTCTATGACTCTATCTCTATCCCAGAACTAAGTTATGTAATGGCAGATGAATGATGAACAGTCTATGTTTAGCATGTGCTACTAATGCTTTATATTTTATGCAATCAACATATTTATTTTTCACTTAACTAAGATTGTATTCTTAATTCAAATGTTACATCATTAATCATTTTCACTATGTTTGAGAGTTGGGAGGGGAAAGAAGGGAAGGGGAAGTAAGGCTAGGGAATGGAAAGAAAGGGGAGGGGAAATGTAATAATCATGTTTAGGAGTTTAGTGATGGGATTGGAGGGGAATCATCTTTTAGGGTGTGTTTGGCTATTTTGTAAAATTGGGTCAGGATTGAACCTGGCCCAATTTTGTATTGTTTCTTGTTTGTCAAATTTTTAGGCTAGACCTGGCCCTATTTTTTAAGCCCAAATAGTGACACTAAACTAGTTTTCATTTGGACCGGGGGTTTGGTCCAGCACAAAACTGGGCCAGGACCAGTCCTGGCCCAGTTTTGTGCAAATTGCCAAACGGATCCTTAGCCTTTGGATTCATATCATAATGGTCAATCTTTTACCTCCTCTACACCCCAAATTTTTTTTTTCGGGGGGAGTCCAATTATATTGATGGAGATTAACGGATGTAAACTTTGTCAACTCCCTTTCCCTCCATTCCTTTTAAAAAAAAACACCCAAGCAAGGTAAACCTAGTTACCTTCCTTCCCCTTTCCCTCATTCACCCCCATCCAAACAAGGCATTTGAGAAATTTTGAAGAGTCACATACAAGATTCATCAAATTTTAGTTTAGACCCAGTTACAATATGAAGAATCATGTTGAGAGTTTATATATTTTGTCCTTTAAATATAAGATTTTAATTATCTTTTAGAATTAATATGCTAGTCATGTATATTAAAGACCAATACTTCAGGCTGGAACTGATAACTAGAAATTCTACCAATATAATGGCCAATGGCGAGGTTTTAAACATAACTTTGCCTATATGAACCATACTTAAAACGCCTGATTCAAACCATCAATCCGTGTGGATGAATTTTTAATGCATCTTTTTCATCTTGTGTCATGTGGCTTAGAGTGGTTTGCAATTATGTTTTAATTTTTTGGTATGTTTAACATTATGTCTGGATCTTCTTTACTATTTATGCTGAGCCTTTTCTTTTATGCTTGTTGTCATTCTGGGGACCTATTCTACTTATTGACATGAACTCAATTTGTTAAAACACATAGTTAAGTACAGAAAAAGTTGTTTTCTTCACATTTCAAATTCACTCTTTGTTTGATTTGGTAGTGATGTTTACATCATGACATGTTTGAATTACTAATGTACCCAAATAAAATGGGCTAAATTACCAAATTGGTATTTTTTTGTAACACCCCTTTACTAGTTTGGTATTCTTTGTTGCTTCAGTGACTTTTGGGTATTAAAAGTTAACCAATATGCAACTAGGTACTCATTTTCGCCGCCGGTGAAAATCTTGGGCATAAAATTGGGGAATTTGGTATTAAAGGTCCCTCTCTCTCTTTGATTTGTGCCACGTCATCTAATCCCTGCCATCTCATTTAAACACAGCAGCATTAGTGTTCTAATATCCCTCAAATTTAGTCACGTGAAATCACATGTATTTTACCTGCCAATTTTTTGCTGGCGGCGATGAGAAAATGTCTACTTGCACATTTAGTGGACTTTTAATACCAGAAAGTCGTGTAGCAAGAAAAAGATGCCAAACTGGGGGTGTTACAAAAATTACCAATTTGGTAATTTAGCCAAATAAATCTGTCCAATCGTCAATGTGTCATGTACACAGTATAACAGCAACCTTTTAGTTCTGTTGCCTGGTGTAACTAGATGATGACACTATATGGAAGTGATTAGAACTGTTTAAATTCTATTTTATGAACGCACGAGAAGGATGCCACAAAATTTTCATGGTTAATTTGTAAAAAGATCTACCTGTGTGTTGATATTTTTGGGAACCCAATAAGTTGTTGTGGTTATCTGATGGATATCCTCATGGAAAAGCACCAATCAGGAGGCTGCATTCTTTCAGGGAAATGCGGGAAGGAATGAGAAAAAATTGACATCTAATACAGCCATGTCTATAAATCTGTTTCATAGTAGTTATATACAGAACACATGAATTATTATGATATTTAGTGCATGTTTACTTACTATTTGGTGCATGTTTAGTGTTTGCTGTTCTGTTTTGACTGTTGTGCTTGTGTTGTTTCCACAGATGGCAAGAGAATTGGAAGAACTTTTGCGTGAACAGAGTGCTCAGCCTGCTAAAAGCTGTGCTTCACAGAATGGAGTATCATTTCTTGATCACGTTATTTCTCCTTTATATGATGTTATAGCTGCTGTAAGTTTGTTTCTGTCTCATAATGTTAGTTGGCAATTATAAATTCTATAGTTTGCATTTCTTGTTTATTTTTATCTATTTATTGATTAGCAGCATCAACTTGGTTCCTTTGTGCAATTGCGCTGTTACCTGCAGACACATGTACCATGAGCATAGGCATATACTTATCCTTAATGTGTGTAATATCTAAAAGATATCGTTCTTTATTTCATAATTTCTTTGTATTATACATACATAATGTATACTCAATGTAAAATTATGTAAATGCATGCATACATACATGCGTAAGCATCATTAGCGATGTGATAGAATTTGACTCATAGAGATTGCAAATCTTAGAAACTTGAGATACCAATATGGTTTGAATACAAATTGATAAATTGTACTTGTGGTTGTTACTCAGTTGAAAGAATAATCATACTTTGCCAAGAAATTGGACAGATCATAAAAATGCAATGCATGATAAGTCAGATAGAGAATCCATTATTGATTATATATTTGATATTTAACCTTTTAGCCAAATAGATATGTCTCCCAATATTTCTGGTGCACATTACACATTTTTAGTATACATAACAAGGAGTATTTGACACAAATCTATCATGCATCAGACTGTTCAAGTATTGAACACATCTGACATGGATAAGACTCACTTGTTCTTGCAAGTTGGATATCTAAAATTTTAAGACGGACCATATCCGCTGCTACAGTGTTCAGTGCTCACATTGATCAAAATTAAGATATGAATTGAATTGTCATGAGATGGTTATGGTGAATCAGGTATGGCTTACTATTAAATGAACCTTCTGCAGGCAAAAATATTTGGTGGTGGTAAACTAATTAAACGGATAACTTTAATTCTTAAATTGGGTATTTGTGGGGACTGCTGTTGAAGCATCGTGGTCTACTTTTTTGGTTTAAATATTAGAAAGGAAAAGTAGAATTCTGAATATGTTTGACCATGCTCGGAAGTTAGTTTCCTTAGCAGGTGACAAATTTTGCAATAGTCTTCCATTACTCAGTTTCTGTGTACTGTAGCCAGTACCTTTATCACATATTTTTGAATTAACTCTGTTTCTTTGAAATGTAACCTTACAAGTCTAAACCTAAAGTAACTGAATCTGCCTTATCCAGGAAGCAGCTAGCAATGACAATGGGCGGGCACCGCACTCTGCCTGGAGAAACTATGATGATTTCAATGAATATTTTTGGTAAGTCAAAAGTTTGCATCTTGTTATATTTATTACACACACTCTCACTGTATTAAAAAAAGATGAAGAAGCAAAAATGGAAAGAAAGAAGAAACCCTGCATTTCTTTGTGCCTTGGTGATCTTTTTCCCCTCTATATCAGGTCCCTTCACTGTTTTCAGCTTGGCTGGCCTTGGCGACTGAACTCTTCCTTTTTCTTAAAGCCCAGTAAGAGTTCTAAGGTAAATGGAAAGTGTTATGTCCATACTGATTGCATATCTCTGAAATCTTTATTATGTGTTTGATTTCTGGAGTTTTGTACTGATCATAGTAAAATATGTAGGTGTAGCCGATTCCATTTTTATTTTTAGAGAAGTTCTATCTTCGTATTTCTATTGTTTTTCTAGTTTGTATTCAAACCCTTCAGTGATAATTCCAGTGCGTATTTGTATGAGTTACTACAGTATGGACCATCTGTACATACCCATGGAAATGCTGCAGTAAACTTCATTATTAATTTTAATAAAGAAACTGTTCGTTAGCAACAAAGTAGTTCAGGTGGACTGCATTTTCATTTTTTAAAAGCGGTTCGTTTGACAACCCTATTGTCTTCTTTCCTGATGGATTAAAAAGTGCATTTTGTTTATAGTTTGGTAATATTACGGGTCTAGAGGCTCATGCACCACAATTGTCACAAGGCTGGAATTTGCGATCTATATTGTAACAATGCTGGTTGATATGGTTATAGGTATATGTGTTTGCTTGGTTTCTTCTCTCTTGTAATTTTTATGCTACTCAGCTTCTCTTTTGCTTTTAGTATGCTTTCTTGGCACTATAAATCTAGACAACTGATATTCAGATTATCACATTTCTTATCACTTTTGCCCATTGCATCTGAAATAAGTTTGTCACTCATAGTTTCTTGAGGTTCAGTTGCATGACTTTTTCTGTGGGAAAACAACTGAATGTTGTTCGTACCTTTTGCAGTAACCTTGTCATCTACCTATCCTTAAAAAATGGAGTCTTTCCTGAAGTACACCTCAGAATTGGCAAAATTTGGTCATCCACTGTTTCCATTATGTTTGTCAGCTGCCAAATCCTGGCCAAAGGAAGAATGGTCAAGATAAGTGTCTATGATACCCTGAATATGAGATGTGTGTTAGGAAAGCTGTCCTTGGAGTTCTACAATTTAATACCTTGGAACAAAGTAGTACGATGAACAATTCTCCTTAAATATTGTTAGAAGTAATTTCAGATGATAAACTTTCTCATTCCGAACTTACTTTTCCTCATATTGAATTTACGAATGTTAAAAGCTGGATTTGGACTAGGAAGGCGCCAAATTTGTGCACGGACATGATACAGTAACTTACAAGAGGACACGGAATAACTTTGGATAGTAGGATACATGGTCAGGTAGTATCTTTGGACAGTAGGACACGTGGACATGGATACACACAAACAAAGGTGTGCGACTCATTAATGATGAATATGTTATGTTTTATCAAAAGCTATTAAAGCATTAGCTGTTTGACATCTTTGGTTTCTAATCTTGAACTGGAAGAAAATTTCAGTGTTCAATCCAATATTTGATTTAAACATGCCCATGATGCACATGTTTAATATGTGCTTCACTTGTGTTAATTAGTATCAAAAAAATCTAAACTATGTCAGTTAAATGAGACATAATCCTGACGTGTCTGGCACAATTTAAAAAAAATCCAATTCTGACCAATTACATGATCTTATATTCTTTCAGAACTATTTCTTCCAGTATTATGCATGTGTTGGAAACACGATGCAAGTAATTTATCCAACAAATATCGGAAATCAGCACGATAATCATTCTGAGTATCTGTGCTTCCTATATTATAACTTTATGCTGGTTTCTTCTGAATCATGCTCACAGATTGTTTTCTAAAGAGTTCAGATATTTCGATTGTTTTTCACCTTGAATTTCCTCTCTCCTGCTATATTTTTTCTTGCGTCTGGAGGAGGTAAGAGTGTTGAAAAACTGAAAAAGTTGAACATCACCATTTGGCCTTTTGGGAGCTTCAATTCATGTGTGCTTACACTTATCTTTTAATAAGCATTAGTCCGGGTGTATCTCTGTTATGTTAAAAAATAAGTACCCTTTTGCTACCTTGATTTATTTGTTTTTTGGCAGTATCTTCTGTTTGTAACTGTTAAAAGATTAATGAAAAAAAATGTAGGGTTCGATGGTTGTGAGATAGCGGCTCATTTAGCAAAATGAGCTACCAAGAGATAGTGAGGTGAGGTCGACACCTTTTGATGTGACTAGCAAGGTGGGCCTCACCACATGACTATCTCTTGGTAGCTCATTTAGCAAAATGGGCCGCCACCTCATACCCATTAGCTCCAAAAAAATAACATCGAAGATGTCTGCCATGATTATTTCCTTGTAAATGTTATGGTGGTTTATTTGAGTTGTGCTTCTTACTGCACAGGGGTTACCATCGGTTGGAAGACATAAACGTTGTGGAAAGACATCATTTGTGGAACATCGAACTTTCCTTCATCTTTATCATAGTTTTCATCGTCTGTGGATTTTCCTTTTTATGATGTTCCAGGTTTGTTTACTGAATACATACATTATTTTCTTTAGTGCAGAAGTATACGTGCTTAATTACAATCAAATGTTAAATTGACTTGTAGATGGCAAGACGGACTCAGTTAATTTTTTTTTGTCATAAAACAAATTTTGAGATCCTCAATATTTCTTCATTACAAAAGGAGACTATCAGTTTAAATTTACAGTCTAACAGTGATAGTGTCCAATATATCCTCTCTGTCTTTATTCAGCAATTCCCAACTTAGAAACTGATCCTATATGAGATGAAGCCATCATACAAATGTTCCCTTGAGTTTTAACAAAATCTGGACCTCTCCAATCCATTGTCTCAAAATAATATATTAATCTGTTACCTTGATACTCATTCTTTTGATCTTTGCTATTTTTAACCTGTAACTGCACATGTTCGGCTTTTATGTGTTAGAATGTAAAATTATATCCCTCAATCTCATCACATCTTCGGAGTTTTGGTGCACTGAAGGGAATTTTAACATGTGATAGGTCTCAGAACTATCCAAGTTCAAGTCCCACTGGCCACAACTTAAAGCGGATTAGAAAAAACGATGCCGCTGCGTGAGTCCAAGTTTTGGCCCCTAAAAAAGTGCGCTCAATCTGCTGGGGGCATGTTAGAATAGAAAACTATATCCCTCAACCCTCATCATCACTTCATAGTTTTGGTGCCTTGGCAGGGATTTGTAACATTTTGATCAGCATAAACATTATAATCTTGGATTAATCCTATATTGTATCCTGGTTTCTTTTTTTGGGGTAATATTTTGTTTTAGATCACTTATGTGTTGCCTCTTCTGATTTTTGAGAATATGCCGAGCAACCAGAGCCTTTTGTTTTTGCAACTGGTTGTCTATAGTGTATTTCCGGCCAGGAGATGTGTTGCATTTATAAACGATGTTTACTTTTTTATTTGTAGGCTAGACCGATATTTCTGCTGAACTTAATGCTGATTGCCCTTTGTAATTCATTTAGTACTGTTGGTTACGCTCCTTGTCCTTATTTGAAGTATATGATACATTTACAGTGGTCATGTATTTTGCTTCTTCTTGCCTGTACATTTGGTTCACTTTTGGGTTAACCCGCTTCTTTTCTTTCTTGACTTTCTTTAGGGATTAACTATCATTGCCTTTAACGATGGACATGCAAATTCGAAGACCGCAAAAGATGTTCTCAGTCTTGGGCCTACTTACGTCGTTATGAAATTTCTTGAAAGTAAGTTGGCTTTGATCTATCAGCTCAAAGTAGTATAGCGTAACTTTTTTTTTTGACTAAATCTAGGATATTATTGGATCGTATGTGATGTATTTTGAAGCACCATCAAAGTGCTGATGACTTTCCACATTCTTCTTTGTTTGCTTAATATGTCACTTAGGTGTGCTGGACATTATGATGATGTATGGTGCATATTCTACATCTCGTCGTTCAGCTGTTACACGGATTTTTTGTCGTTTCGTTTGGTTTTCTGTCGCTTCCCTGGTCATATGCTACCTTTATATGTGAGTTTGGCCGTTTCTGTGTACTTCACCAAATTTTAGGGGATAATTTTGCATGTTTTATTCTTAATTCTTTTAAGGTACTAATGAATGCAAGTTTTTGGATTTCAGTAAAGCTATGCAGGACGGAACTGATTCTGCTATGTTCAAGATATATGTCTTTGTAATTGGAATATACGCTGTCATTCAGCTCTTTATTAGCGTGCTCATGCGAATTCCATTCTGCCATCGTATGACAGAGCCTTGTGATCGATGGTCTTTTGTGCGGCTCATTAAGTGGATGCACCAGGTCTTTTACCTGATGTTTCTGTACTCTTTTAGCCTTTTGAATTACTGTCCAAATATCTGAAATGAAATAGATTCTCTCTCTGACATTACTCACCATGATTTTATTCATATATTTTTCTTCTGTGAAGGAACATTACTATGTTGGACGTGGAATGTACGAGAGGACCATAGACTACATTAAGTAAACATCTTCATCCTCTCTTCCCTCTCCTTCATATTGTACAGCTGCATTGGAACCTCTTCTAATGGATCAGATATACTATATCAGTGATTTCACATGCTTATCTGTTTGTTCTATGAATAAGCAATTGCTTAATTGTGCACTTTTCTCACTAGCTTGGAAGTTTGATTATCTGCACATCAGCAGCGACCTTCATATTTCGTCAGCAACTTTTTCCTTAGACTGCTAAGTGTAGCTGTATAGTTCTTTTATGAATTTGAAATTTCTCATTGTTGTTTTCTTTTTCTTCTTTGATTGACCAGAACTATGCGTCTTTTTCTTATTTTTTGGATAATGATTTGACGCAAACATGCCTTGTCCTTGTATTTTGGCATCATTTCTCCCCTGAGGTTATTCTTGAATGCCGCTTTTAATTTGATTACGGATAATCTTTGACATAGTAGTTATGTACTTATTTTGCTGTGTTAAAATCTTTCATAGTTGAAGATGTATAAATCCTATAGTTAAGTAAAAGTGGTGTCTGTTTTTCGTGCTGCTTTGTTGTTGGTTTGACCTTTGAATCTGTCATCGATGAATTGTGATATAAGATAAATTGCAAAACATCTTAATAATTTCCTTATTTATAAATCCAATTAAGGCTGCTTAACTTCTACTTTCTTGTCTTTTAAATATAGACTTTCATGGTTGATCTGATTACTGCTGTTGCTTTTAATTTTTTTTTAGCTTGTTTGATATGACCCTGAAATTGTGTGGTGTGTTCGATAATTTAATTAAGTTGTTTTGATAACATTTTGCAATTTTAGGTATATGCTCTTTTGGCTCGTGATATTTGGGGCAAAGTTCTCATTTGCATACTTTCTGCTGGTAACTTTTTGGGTTCAATTAGCATTTAGAAAATGTTTTACGTGTGCATTATTTATGTGCTTTGCTCTCCTTTTATGTAGATCCGACCATTGGTATCACCAACACAAACCATTGTTGACTTCACGGGCTTAAGATATTCATGGCATGACTTTGTGTCAAAGAGTAAGTACATTGCATTGTTTTTTTTTTATTTTTTTATTTTTTTATTTTTTATTTTTTGGGTTCCTGAATCAAGATAAGTGTTTGCACAGCTTAACCTACGTAATATAAGTACTAATAGCATGCTTTTAGCAAAGGTTGTCAAGTACTTATATCCCCTTTCTTGCATTTTAAAAATGTTTTAACTACATTGTTGTTTGGTTATATACACTCTTTACTCATGTTTCTAAACTAGGTTTTTCAAAGCTTAACTATAACCTTATTGATTGGGTCTCATCTATCAATTAATACAAGCATGATTATTATGAGTGAAATCATTGCTTTTCAGAAACTATCGCACATTAAGTTGTTGACATATGCCAGTGAGTAAGTTTGGAAAAAAAAAAGGATAGAAAAAATGTTGATTGCTTGTTATGTAGAACGAAAGCTTATGATTTATCATAAAACTCCGAAATACGGTTTTGATGCGGGGACATGAATGGCCACTTTAGAAGAGTAGAGTTTCTATCTATTTGTTGTAACTTGCAACTCACAACTTGTAAATTAGTTCTTTACTTCTTGATGGTGACTGGTGTTGGTTACCATTGAGGAAACAAATTGGACTATTATTTTTTATTTATTCTGATTTTATTTTCTTTGGCAACCATAAAGGAAACAAATTGGACCAAACCACAATTGAGCTCAAATATTGTGTTATATTGGTGTTGTGATGATGCTAATCATTCTTCACTGGTTTAGGATAAAACAACTAAGGTTGCAAGGACCTATTTGCCTAAAGTTTTGTGATTGTACCTAAAAAGTATGTTTCCTAGTTGTGAAATTGGCTATGGAACACTAGCGAATAAGATCGCTCCGAAAAAGGAATTGACAAAACTTCCTATTACCTATTTATTAGTCCTCAAATCAACTCTATAAGTTGGTCAAGTTCCTGCAGTGGCAGCCAAATTCCTGGTAAACATAACTCAACACACTAGAACCTTAATGTTGGTTCTAATATCTAAGCTCACAGCACCAATGTGCCTGCCTTTAAATTCGCTGTACCTTGGAATTGTCTAGAGTCTAAGCTGGGTCTTCAAGTATCGGTGCTATCTTTTTCATTGCGTTTTTGCATTATTTTGGCTGAAAATTTTTTTTCTGTGTCATTCACAGATAATCACAATGCGTTGACAATTCTGAGCTTATGGGCACCAGTTTTCTGTGTGAGTATCATTTTACAGTAGAATGGGTTGTTAACATTTCTTTGTCATTTATGATATTGTTGAAAGGTTACCCTTAATATATCGTTTTGTTGCACCTGAGGTCCTGTGGACCACTATAGACTTTCAAGGTGTATATTTTTTGAAAACTATCAGTGTACTTATTTTTGTTTCTCATGAGCTTAATTTTGCACATCATAATTGCCACTTCTAGTAAAAAATGATATATACCCATGTCCTTTTTTAACTTTATTGAGCTGAGTACAGTGATGCTACAAACACCATATCGTACCTCACCAAATGATTTGTCTATATTAACACAGATCCATGATATATTAGTTGATTATTGTTTCTTTCTGCCATGCCAGATTTGTAGTTTGGTTTATTATCATGCTTCTGCATCAACTAGTAACTGAGGGGCAAATTCATAGATGATGGCTGTTTTTGCTAACAGGGACATGATAGAATAAGCAGAAAGTTTTTTGGTAGGGAAGAAAGTTGATAAAAAAGGAGAGGGGGCATTGGAAGTTCAAGATAAAAATCAGGGAGAATAGACAAAACTTTTAAGAAAGACCCGAGAGCAGGGAAGCTCAGTATTCTCTATCTTGAGCCCTCAATTTAAACGTTAGCTTATGTTTTCACGAGTGCTTTAGCTCAGGATTGTGGTCTGTATCTGTCATGCCCCGTCACCTAATTACGTATGGAAGGGCACGTGACAAGCCGACAGTGCTCGGGACTCCAAAATTCTCGATAAAAGTACATACTAAAGCCTGCGATCTAGTTATTTTTATTCTTTTATTTTAATTCTAACTATAGACATTCTAGATATCTTATTACTATTTTAACATTGAAAGATAAAACAAATTGAGGTTTAGACTTGAATACATGAAACACATAAATATTTCAATTAACTAACCTGTGCTTAGGGCCCACCCAAAATACCTTTTAACATTGAGTGAGATCTGATTAAATGAGCCTGCAACCATCAGCGAGACCTCGTAAGAAGGAAAACAAACACTTGGGATTGTTGGAACAAATCCCAGTTGGTGTCTCCAAAGGATTGAAGACAACTGAAAAAGACATGAATATGGAAAGGAAGTAATGCAATGCTAACTATTGCACAATATAGTTAAAGGACAAGTAACCAATGTACGAGTAAGATGAATCACCGTCAGGGGTGATAGAAACGTTTGCATAACAATTAATTTATCACGATCCTAAACTCGTCGTCACCGTCAAGTGTGATAGAAATGTTTGCATAGCAATTAATTTATCACGATCCGAAACACGTGTGTGCCAACTAGTGCATCTTTATTTAGTGTTTAGCTAATATGATCTTATTTGGAATGTAATATCAGGAGGCTCGGGTCAGAAGGGGGAAGAGCTGTCTTCCTGGCGATATGACGATTAACATGTCCTAGTATGGGTCCGCTTTTCATGCCCCACTCGGCTGATGAAACCTGCAGTGGCTATTCCCCCTTTAACCCGCTGTTTTATCCTTTTAATTATTGTTGACTGTATACAACATGTTATTCACTAGGATGCAATAAACTCAAATACATTAAGAGCATTCACCATCACTGTTATGGATCCATCGGCATCCATAATGGCCACTATAACGCCCATACCTGGAATTCCGTGGACAACGAGCATTACATAGAAACCTTATGTCTATATTCATTGTTGGGATGTGCAGTTATACTTGTCTCATTGTTCGTGGCTCGCCCCCTGATTCACCACGTTAATGCCGAGCATCACACTACCCTCATGTATATTCATAAGTTATCACATTATTTTATCATTCCGGCATTCATTATTTCATACCATTCCTATTTGTTATCATGTCAAAGACACACCCAACGTCCCATAGAATAATGCTCGTCAGCATTTGGAATCATATACGTAGTCTCTAATATGTTTCTATACTAGGTTGTCTATTTGTCAAACATTGATGTCAATAACAATTTTTTGATCAAAAGAATGTCATATGCAATTGTCTCGGGTCTGTATCACATCATTGAAACATCATGGAACAATATATGAACAAATAAACGTGTACGTACGGCTTGCATGTTGGTTTGACTGACCACTCTGCAATGTCGTTGTACCGCTTAATCAGATTGCCAGGTATGATTGGCAGTACACCCGTCTGTCTGATCGTTGGGAACCACTGACAGTCAATGAATCTGTTGGACTGGCCGGCACCGCCCCGCTGTCTCCTCGTCTCTCCATCAATCATTTTGTCGCATCACGTTCATTGTGTAAACATGTTTTTGTGTTCCTAAGCATTTTATACATATTTGGTTGTAGATATATGGATAAAAAATCAAAATCCTAGATCATACATCAATAAAATAGGATTTATGAATACCTATATTGTATTGTGGGCAATCAAAGGTACAAGAAAATATTATTCTAGCGGCCGTTGCCGTTTCTTTGTTGGCTTGAATTACAATTACATTGATTGCAGTGTTACTTATCTGGGTGTGTATTAGCATTCTGCATGTCGATTTCTCTTAGAAAAGTTGTTTGACTAGGTTCTTTATTTCTTTGCAGATTTATCTTTTAGATATACATATTTTCTACACTGTATTGTCTGCTGTTTGTGGGTTTCTACTTGGAGCCAGAGACCGCTTGGGGGAGGTAATTGTTTCTTTCTCATTTTAGTTTAATTTGTTTTTTCTGTATTTAATATTTTTTAGATTTTTACTAGAAAATATCTTTTTCTAGGTTGGTTTTTTTTTTCTTTTTTGGTGCATTTTACCTTCTTTCCTTTTGCCCTTACTCTTTCCTTATGGTTTCTGACTGCATGCATTATTGGAAAATGTGTTATAAGAATCTATTTATCATCTAGTTTGAAGTTTGACATGTACCATTTTCAATGGCATACTAATTTTCCTTGTCATCTACATTTTTGTGTTTTTAATACTTATTATGTAGTGCTAGCAAAATTTTCCCCCTGTTGTAGTATGCTCCATACCTTTATTTATCCTTGAATTAACTGCATTTATTTATTTTATCTGGTTGTTGAGGGTTTTCCACTTGTGTCCTCTTTTCAGATTAGATCTGTAGAAGCTGTTCACAAGCTTTTTGAGAAGTTTCCTTCTGCTTTTATGGATACTCTTCATGTCTCACTTCGCAAGAGGTAGCTAAATGTGACATTTTGTAGTTTTTATAATCATTATGGTTTAAGTTTAAATATTTCTTTGATTTGATTTTTTGTACAGGAAGGAATTAAGCTCTTCTAGTCAGGTAAATGATATCTATAAATGATATGATTTCCCTATTCAATTCTTACAGTTCTTTGATTATTTCTTTATGATTCTTTATCACTTTGCAAGGTTATCATATTGTTTGTTTCTTGTAGAAATATGAATTTCAGATTGAAACAGTCAGATATCTCATTTTCATTTTCTCCTTGTTATAGTTTACATATATTTTTCCTGTCATATACTCTTAATATAATTTTTTTGTGCTTGCCAGCATGTATAGGCGTGTGCTCACATGTATGCACACGTGTAGATTAAAAGATAAGATCAGTATAGCCTGGTTCATATTTCTTTTATTATGCTATTCTCCTTTGATTTTATAACACATCATAAGCTGCAAGATCGAGCTTCTTTAAATTTGTTGAAATAAATCAGCTCAGTTTAGATGCCAGAATTGAGTTACCTACGAGATGGATTTTGAGGTCTAGATGACAAGATAATTAAAAACCTTTCCTTGTAATACAATTCAATCATTATCAGAATAGTTACGTGTCTATTTTGAGAAAGTGGCTAGTATATAAATGCATTTACCAATCAACTTGAACTGTAACCTCATCATTCATGCATTAAAATTTTGACTTTTCAGTCCTTGATACATCTCTTTTGCATATCGATATACATTAAATTTAGGATATATAAAAGGTGGTCTTTCATCTCACTATAGATGAAAAATAGTAGCACCCAACACCGTGCACAGTAGAATATATATAATGGGAGGTGAGCTGGCAGTGCATGAAATTTCCTGCGGTTTCACCACATGGCAGTTTATTATTTGCTGCAAATCATTGGCGTTTTAAGGAATTAGTTAGAAACAATTAATGTTTATTTCTAAAGGTCAAATCCTCAAGGGCTTATATGTAAAAGTCTTGCCTGATTGATTACCGCAGGTTGGTAGCTTTCCTGTACCTTCTCTTTTGTCATACGGCAAAAAAAAAAAGAACCCAATTCTCAAGCTGAGAATGCCACCTCTCCTTTTCTCCTAGGAGAAATCTGAATTTAAATTTTATTTTCTAATAGTTTTATACAGTTCAAATTCTTAGAATATCTGTGTTCTGGCTTTTTGTTAATAATAGACCTTCCTCATAGATTATTTGTCATTTTTAAATTTGAGTGATTGTTCTCTTTAATCTACAGTTTGTAGTTAAAGAAAGTTTTTATTTCCTTATTTTAGAAAATTTGGAGTTTACTTTTATTTTTTAATAAAGTTTTATATATTTCAAACTCCTGGAGTGACCGATGGAGTTTTACAATTAGCTTCATTCACTCATCTAATCCTATGTTTTATGCTGATAGAGTATAAAATTCATCGTCGGACTCCTAGAGTCATTTGGGATATAAAAAGCTTAATCCCAATTCTTAATATAGCAAGTTAATCTTTGATTGCGTAACTAAAACATATTTTCTCTTAAAAAGCTAGCATTTCTTGCTTATCTTTTTGCATTAAGAAGATGTAGTTATCTTCAACTGGACATTGTTGATGACACTGATATAACGGACGCTTCAAATGAGAAGAATCTATATATTGGACTCCTTACTTTGGCAAAAGGTTCCTTGTCCTCAAGATATGTATTGCAAAGTATTAAAATAAAATGATTTATAAAAATTTAATTCGTATCTCTTTAGAATTTAAAATATAAAAAACAATCATCAACAATAGATTGAATTAATGAACTGTACTATTAGCGGTTTTGATGAAAGAAAAAGAAACAAAATAAAAGATTGATCAAATGTCTGAAAAGGAGAGAAATCTGGATCTAAATCTAGAGGGAGAGAAAGGGTGAAATTTAGGTTTCTCGAATGTAAGATCAGAATGAAGAAAGTGAAGGTGAAGATTTTTTTTTTGATTGGGTTTGTGAAGGTATATCAACTTGTTTTCGTTTAATTGGGTTCGAATATTTTTATTTGGGATGAAAAAGAAAGAAAAATGATGGAAAACGAACACAAACACTCAAAATGATGAAGAGAAACGAGAAAAAGGAAAGCTGGCGAGATAGAATTTGGCACAGACTGTTACACACAAATCCTTGATTTTTTGAGCTTTACATATAAACAATAGTTTTTCCTAACCAGTTCCTTGAATTCTCAAAGATTTGCAGTGAATAATAAACTGCTATGTGATGAATGCGCATGAAATTTCCTGCGCTGTCGCCATATGGCAATACCTGATTTGCTAAAGTAGCAGAAGATCTTAAATAGATATTTGGTATTTAAAATGGAAAAAAGAGAGGACTCAAATGCAAACTTTCCCTCAAACCTGCACTTCTCACGCGACTTGTCCTTCTAAAAAGCACAAATCTTTTTTTGAATAGAGTGAGTTCTTGCAAATTATAGTGAAACTCACAAATCCCATTAGTTAAAGAGATATTTTTTTGAGAAACAAAGCCTTATGTTGATCAATAAGTTCTTAAGTTCTATGGCCCAATGGATTGTTTTTCGAAATTGTGAAAAAACAAAGCATGAAATCCTCCAATTTCGTGTTTATTTCTTCAATGGATTACACAAAAAAGTAAAATTTCTTTGGGAAATTACAATCATGAATGGGTTTATGAATACATGAAGCAAATATACTAACAAAATTTTATAACTAGACGTGGTAAAAGGGTTTTTGGGTTTGATTGGGTTTTTTGGTTCTACTGGCTTTTTTTGGTTCGATTGGGTTTTGGGTAATAGCAACGTGCAAATTGTCAAAAATTGTATCTGAGTAGTTGTAAACTATTGGGCGAAAGAGTTTGGGGTTTGATTAAGATTGTAATTTGGAACAAGAACAACGAAGAAGAAGGAAAATAATGCAAGGAGTTAATGGGATGACTTTGTGGAGACATGTACTTATTACTATATATTATAACCGCTCTCAACTATTTCCTTAAAATCAAAAAGACAACTGCAGCAAATCAATTACTGCCATGTGGGGACAACACATGAAATTTCCTGTGCTGTCAGCTCACCTCTGGTTCTATATATATATATATATCATAAGATGGTGAGATGAGATTCTTATTGTGAGCTAGCCCAAACTGCTACCTGATATGATGATTGGCAACGTCCATTGTGATTTGCACTCGATATAATCTGTATGTAGAAAAAATTATATTGTTAGAACTTTTAATCATTATTTTAGTTATGTGAAAAATGGATGGTTTTTAAGCTGTCTGAAAAATCAACATATTAAACTAGTTTGATTCATGTTGTAGAATATTCTAAAATTTCACCGTGTACATTTGATGATGTTTTGAACAAAATGTACGGTGTCGATCATGAATATGACGAGCCAATTAGTCTAGCTCATGATAAAATTTGAGCTCACCATCTGACAATATCATTACTCGTGTGTGTGTGTGTGTATTTGATTCAAAAACGCTTCAATTTAGTCATCTGATATGATGACTATAATGAGTTGCAACAGCAAGTTGAATCATTCAGAAAATATGTCGGCAATAAATTCAAAAAACTTTAGTTAGTCACATGATGTCATTTGTGATGCTTGCCATCATCGTTTCACTGGACTAACGCAAATTTGTCTACTTGTGTCTTCAGGGAACAAGGAGTCAAAATAAAAAATATGGATTTTTCGAGTGGTGATATCACTGTAAACTTGAATGAGAATTTGTTTCTTAGAACAAAGAAGAAATCAGAGTCTTCTGTTGGTGCTAACATCAATGAAAGCTCTACTTTAGATCTTCCGGCAGTTAAAAATTCAGAGAACAATAAAGTATCATCTCTAATGAGGAAATCTTTGGTTCCAGAAAAGGTTTGTATACCCCTGATTTTGGCCTTCTGCTGTTTCTGCTTTTGGTCTTTTAACTCAGTACTTCTGGTACTATTAAGCGCTTCATATTGCTATGTGCTCTATATGGTTTTATGGCTTTTATTTTCCCTCACTTAGCAGGATTCATTAAAGATTCTTTGCACCTATGTTTATTTTCAGTTTGTTGGACTGCATTTTTTCATTGTTTAGAACTCATGCCATCATCCCTACAACTTTCCATTGTTGCATCTCAGAGGGTGGATATTTGCAACATTCCTTTCCATTAAGTAGTTTTTTTGTTAGCTTTCCGTTTCCTTGTTCTTGTTTATTTCTGAAACGAAGTTTGACTACGTAACGATCTTTTGAATTGGGTAGTTTTCATGGGTCATAGTGTCAGGTGACAGTTTTCATTTATGGGAAGCTTGTAGCTACTTTTTCTATGGCAGTTTTTGCTTTTATGACTTGTAAATGTGTGCTGATCAGTTGCGTTTTTAAATCTCTTTGCATTTTTTTGGGTTAGGTTTTTTCTTATTTGTCAACATAGTGCAAAACTATTTCTGTCTGCCTATATAAGCGTTGTATGATAGTTCTTGAGTTCTATGTTAGAAATAATATTTCTTATGTTATTACTTCGAATAATAAATATAGTTAACAAAAGTTATTTTTTTTGGAAGGTTAGCTTCAATTTGCCGAAGTTAGATGTGAAGTTTATGCACCTGGGTCAAGGTCTTTTTGTTCAGAACAATGTCATGGGCATCCAACTGAAATGTAACAAATGCACAGCATACGAGGATTCAGGGGAAACCGCATCGCATTTTGATCTCCAAATGGACTTCAGTGAAATTCATGTATTTGATTTGTTTGAGTAGTTATCTATTATTTATGAGGCATGATCAGGTTGGTGCAATTTTATGATATCCTTCCTCCCCCTTTTCAGCTGCTCAGAGAAGGCAGTAGTTCTATCCTGGAAATTCTAAAAGTTGCAATTATAGGTTCAATTGATGTTCCAATTCAAGTAAGCCCTTCATCTTGCTTAAGTTTGTTGTTTATATTCTGATGCTTTTTAATCGTTCATGTCTGTTCATAATATCTTAATCATCCAGTTGTTTGGAGGGATGTTTATATTCTCTCTTGTGCTTAGTTTTCACACGATTCCACATGCACACATGATCAAGCACTTATGCAATGATGACTTAACCAAGTCCTTTGCTATTAATTATTAACTGATTCTATCCGCTCGCTCTTAATTCTGCATTTATGTTTTCTTCTTAAGTCTTTACATGTGTGTGTGTATGTTTGTTAGTTGTTTTTGGTTTTTTTTTTTTGGGGGGGCGGGGGGGGGGGGGGGGGGTGTTTCCAAATGCCCC
>JBAKGM010000200.1:4523985-4547446 GCA_037177215.1 Asparagus racemosus | reverse complement strand
TATATATTCCTTTGTTTTGCATGCCTTACTCTAGAGGCGTGGAGTGTTTGTTCCTGTTCATACATTTCCTTATTCTGTTCTATATTGTGGTAATCAGTTCTTTTTTTTTTTTGGTAATGACTCAATAGTTACCTTTTGCAAATAAAATGTTAGTTTTTCATCCCTGAGGTTTTCCTGTTGTTTCTTAATCAGATGAATGGAAGAATTTCTTATCTCGGATAGGACGAGATGAGAATGCACAAGAGTCTGAACTTATTGACAGTCCAAATGATATTTTAGAGCTTCGCTTTTGGGCTTCTTATCGAGGGCAGACTTTAGCACGAACTGGTATTCTTTATTTATCTCTATTGTTGGTCATTTGGACTTAAAAAATTTAAAGCCTGAGTCTTGTGCTAATACATGTCAAGTTGTAAGCTCCATCATTGTATGTGTATACACAATTCTCCTTTTTGTTGGCCTTCTTTTCTTCTTGTGTGTTGTCTTGACATTATGAAATATATACTTACGTTATGATGAAATCTTATGGCCCATTGTGAAGTTAGTAGACTGAGGTTGATCTTCGAGTTAAAATGGATCATAAATTTGAACCGGAAGAATTTGCATCCAAATTCTTCTAGAAATCTCTCTCATTAGATACACACTTATACAAACAAAGATATGTATGGAAATGGTCCTTACAGGTTGATTCTTTAATCATGGTTCATGAAGACAAAACCATGGACCATTGACATGATGTCTCCTTTCACATCCTGATCTGCACACTTTAATGGTCTAAGAATGAGAATTCAAGTAATATGAAATTAATTTTTATCATGGTCAACTAGTATCAGGTTTTTATGCATAAATACACTGAAACAATTTGACAGATAGGTAAAAGTTTTCAAATTATTTGATCTCTCTCTCTCTCTCTCTCTCTCTCTCTCTCTCTTATATACTTAAAAAGTTCATAGATTGATATTGAAGGAGTGGATTGTCCATATGATGGCCTATGGCTGAGTTCCCGTGAACATTAGTTTGAAAACAAACCTTGGAAATCATTTCGATGTAGTGTGTGGGTGGGTGGATCTAAATGGGTGCTCTCACTCAGAGAAAGGCTCGACCTGCATCTAATTCGATAATACTGGATATGGATACAGTATAAATGGGTGGAAGTCATACTTGTATCAAACTTGTTTAACTTGACTAATAACCGGGTTAGGTTAGGGCTAAGAGTTTTGAACCATTTAGCCTGACTCAACTTGATTAAAGAAAATCAAATTACTGCTTAAAATAAATTATCTCATAAATTTAAAAAATGCATTGAACGTAGACTTTTGTTTAATCACTTAAAACAACTATTATTTATTTATTGATCATGTAAAACAACTAATTTATTGGTGAGAATGTTCAAACACATGCTCATTTACATGAGTGGTTAAGGAGTTTATTCACCAGAATAAAGTTTTTTTTTTCTGAACTAGCTACTTATATTGTGATCATACCCTCTTGTAATGTGGTTAGCTGGGTAGGATGCCTGTAACCTGGTTGCCAACCGTGTGGGTTACACGTTGAGGTTCTTATCCCGTTTAATAATTGGGTCATATACGAGTTTATATGGCTCAAGCCGAACCGACCCACCTGTGCCCAATCTATCTGACTTGATTGCCACCCATCATCATTTTTCCCTGCACTATTGCCAGATGGCCTGAACATATAATTTTTGCTTTTTATGTTAGAATGTCAAGTTGGCAGCTAGTTAGAAATCTTCTTTACTCTGGCTCTATTAAAATAAAAATAAAAAACCCAGAGAAATCTTGCTATATTATCGCTTACTTCACTACAATGGTCAAAGCTTAAAGTGCTTCCACCTATTTTACATACAGTGGGACTTGGATTAGTTTGTTTCTTTCTCGGCATACATGACCGCATAAAATTGACATTCTACTTTTATTTTAATCAATGCAGTTCGTGGGATGATGTACTATAGAAAAGCTTTGATGCTGCAGAGTTATATGGAGAACATTACACCTGAAGGTTTGTTTATGGTTGCATACTTGCCTTCTAAGTGCACTGCCTTCTAATTGCACTGCTTCTAAGCACTATGGTTTCTTATCTTCTCCAGAACATTCAATAGGGCCTTGGTTAACCGAAACACAAGGGTTTGACTTATCCCCTGAGACTCGGGCACAAGCAGATCTAAAGTTCACTTATGTTGTCACATGCCAAATATATGGAAAACAAAGGGATGAACGGAAGCCAGAGGCTGCAGATATTGCATTATTGATGCAACGGTATGTATGTAATATTATTCAACAAGAAGTATCCAACTACATCTACCATGTTGCAGATAAGGTTTGTTTCATTTTGCGTGACTGAAAAACTGGAGTTTGAGATGGCTAATGTTTTTGAATTTCATGCATTAGGAATGAAGCACTTAGAGTTGCTTATATTGATGTTGTGGAAAATATGAAGGATGGGAAACCTCACACAGAATACTACTCAAAACTTGTCAAGGCTGACATTCATGGAAAGGATAAGGTTAGCTAATTTCTTTCGCTGTGTAAATCTTTCTTCTTTTACTTCCATTTTTTCTATTTCTTTATTGGATTTACTTTCCCAGATGGACCATTTGTATCCTGCTTCTTGCCTTCTGGAGGGTGTGAATCATGCAACTGTCACACCATACCTAGATTAGGGAAGGGAATCATTAACGGCCAGTCACAAGTTCTCCTTGAATGGATTGAACAGGCTAATCTTCTAGGAAAATACACAACAAAGTTCATATTCCGAAACTAACTACGTTGCTTGATCTGTTAGACTTGCATATATTTAGTTTGTCGATAAATATTTCATATCCTTCGGTATTAGATTTGTATCGCCTCAGAAGTGGCCTCCCTGATAGCAAACAATAATTTCATACCATACCACAATTATAACTGAGGATAGCATCTTTACAAAATAGATCCCATCCCCTATCCATGTCGTCTTAGCTTAAACCACCCGAATAACATGTTCAATTTAATTTCGATGATTTTGAAGGATCTACGGGAATGTCTGAACTTTATTATAGATTTACAGGCTCATATGACCTTTTGTTATCTTTTAAAATGTGTAGGGATCTATATGTAATTTTCCTTATTGAAAAAAACACCCAATATAACCTTGAACTTTGAATATCTTTAGATCGTCTCCAATTATCTTTTTCCAGAATTAACTCTTTGCTTGTTGATTAGGCACTGTGTTTGAAGGATCGACCTTAATGACAATTTGACAAACTATGATCCTAACAGGAATCTTCCTCTTTATTTCTTTCTGCTTTCCTGTTTGCTGCCTCTAAAACAAACTTTCGTTAAGTTCTGGCTGGCACAATGCCATCCCTTGTCTAACGCTTGCTATGACAGAATGAAGGCCTTAAAAGGTGGTGGAATTGCGACCAGTGAGTCCCTGCAGATTCTTCTTTTTCATACCCAAATTCTCTTCTCACTTTGATTGTTGAAGATCTGAATCGGAAATACAATAGAATTAACATGTATTTAAAGTGTATAAATGATATGTAGAAGAGTAAGAGTTGTACCTTAATAAACTCTTTCCTCTTCGTTTCTTGTCCTCTCTTATACCTCAACAAACTTCTTCCGACTTTTCTGTTTCTTTTCCTCTCCTTTCCTATTCTCTTTATTCTGGTTTGGCCCACACTGTAAATCATGATCTACATACCCTAAATATGAGTATGAAATATCAGGTAAATTGTTGTACTTTTGACCTGGGACCAAGGGTGCAAAGGAATGGTTCCTTTAATGACTTTTGTCTTTCTTGTTACTTTTAGTGTCATGTTTTCTCCACAGCACTATATGAATTGTCTTCTTTCTTGTAGGGATGTTTTTATGAGTATTCACATGTACTTGAAATTTTAATCATTTTTTGTTTGTACTTTACTGCACTAGGAAATCTATTCTATAAAATTACCTGGGAATCCAAAGCTTGGTGAGGGTAAACCTGAGAATCAAAATCATGCAATAATATTCACACGTGGGAATGCGGTTCAGACTATTGACATGAACCAGGTTTGTTAACATTTGCTGTTGTTTTTGTTGAAATAATAAATAAATTTTCAAACAGAATGTTATATCTTTATAGTTATTTCCTTTTCAGCTTATCAATTTTCAATTGAAAATTTCTAATTATAATGTAAAAAGATATGTATTTCGTGGGTAGACTGTAGTAACGTGTGAAACATGTATGAAATTAATTTTCTTAAGAGCTGATTGAATATGATATATCTTGAAGGCATACAGCTAACAGCTAATTTGTCATTAAGTGTAATAAAATTGTGAGATATACTAGGTACACCCTTCAATATCCTTTAAGTGCGATTGAGTTCTAGCGTTTCCTCTTTAACACTTTACTGTTGGTTTTTGGTAAGGGTCAGAATATGATTCCTATTGGGCCTTAAAGTTAGGGATTGGCTATGAGGCCTCCGCCCAAATCTGACCCAATATTTCTTTTTCAGATTTCTAAAATCACTTTTGGTAGCTGTTATCTTGGGTATGGACCCTTGAAGTAGAACTACTGATTCCTTATAGGATTCATAAACATATACTTAAGAATCCAAATCATTAAAGTGGAATGCACACGCGTGCGTTTGTCCGAGCACATGCGTGGGCGCGCTTCTTTTTTTTTTAAAATCCTCTTTAGAAATTCGTGGTCAGTAAGATTCAAATCTGGGTTGCTTTGTTACCATGTTTCAATCCTGCCACTACTTTAGAACTCCTAAGTTGTGGTGAGGGTTATAATTTTATACTCTAACATGTCAAGTTGTCTTTAGATTGCCAATTTAAATTACAGTGAATTAGAGATTTGCTATTTTTAAATTGTTTTATGCAGAACCACTGTTACCCACCATTTCACAAAAAAAAAGTAAAAAGGCTATCCTTCTAAATTGGTACATTAAGATTAATTTCCCATTTATAACTGATGGAATCATTTATTCAACTTCTTGTGTAGATTGAATGTCTGTTTCAACTAAATTTGTTGGTATTGCATTATGCACAATACTTTTCTTATCAATAGCATCTGTAAATTTAGAAACTTATGTGCTTTAATTCTTGGAAGGATAATTATTTTGAAGAAGCTTTGAAAATGAGAAATCTTCTTGAGGAGTTCAATTGCAAACATGGTCTTCGAAAACCGACAATTCTTGGTGTTAGAGAGCATGTTTTCACTGGAAGGTAACTATCTGATAGTTATAGTGCCTGTCTTTAGCTTTTAGAGGACCTAGTCAATTCATTCATCTTGCTTGTTGAATGATATGCAGTGTTTCATCTTTAGCTTCATTCATGTCTAACCAAGAAACAAGCTTTGTGACTTTAGGTCAGCGTGTTCTTGCTAGTCCACTAAAGTAAGTGTAATCTCCAGAATCTTATTATTTTGTTTTATTTAACAGTTAATTTTCAAAAGTCTCTAATTTGATGTTGTCAACAATGTATAGGGTGCGAATGCATTACGGGCACCCTGATGTTTTTGATAGGATATTTCATATAACAAGAGGTGGTATTAGCAAGGCATCTCGGATTATAAACATCAGTGAAGATATCTATGCTGGTAGGATTTAACTGAAAATCTCGTACTAATTTGGTGAGGTTGTCATTTTAGCATGTCTTTTCAATAATATAATATAACTGAGCGCATCTCTTGTCATCAATATTTCTATAATTGTCATGTGTGTGTCTGAGTGTAAAAGACGGATCAGTGATTAAATTTATTAGCTGTATGCATGAGTGAACAATATTAAGTTCATGGTTGAGGAATACTTAATTTTGCTTTAGTGTAAATATAAAGGTGAAAAGTTGAACGCGCAAGGTACATCTGTGAACAATTGATCGTGGAGGACTTCAATATATGAACTAATTCTATCATTTTCTATCCTTCATTATTGGTTTGATTTCTTTTCGTGCTTTTGTGGACCTTGAGAAGAGATGTAATTGTCAGAGCTTGTTATCCTTGCAATATGTAATTTTCTTATTCATGTCCTTATGGTTTTACAATTAAAAAACCGAGTAGCTGGTGTTTGTAGTGATACGCATCATTTGACTATTTCCCTCATCAAAGTCCAAAGTTCTGATCTGGTGTGTTGCACTTTCTGCTCGCAATGATTTCTTCCGCTTGATATCTACAAATTTTCGTCCAGTTATCAATTGAGATAATATTAAAAGATGCTTTGCTGACATTCTGCTGTTACTTGCAGGTTTTAATTCTACACTGCGTCAAGGCAATGTTACACATCATGAGTACATCCAGGTATCATCTGTATTCTTTTGTTCATTATTTATCAACCACATGTTAAATTTCTTACTTTCCTTTATAGGTTGGGAAAGGAAGAGATGTTGGGTTAAATCAAATTGCTCTTTTTGAGGGAAAGGTAGCAGGTGGCAACGGTGAACAAGTTCTTAGTAGGGATGTTTATAGACTTGGGCAGCTCTTCGACTTTTTCCGGATGATGTCATTCTATTTCACCACAGTTGGATTCTACTTTTGTACTATGGTATGACTTTCTGAAATGCATGGCAAATCTTTTCATTACATACTCTGTGTATTGGTCTTTAAGCTGAATCAATATTGTTGGAAGTGTTTCATTGATGTAGTTCTGGCTTGTTATTTTCATCTTTTTCATATTAAATGGTACTTAGGAAAGTAGTGGTCTTATTCATGAAGAGTTATTATGTTCTTTACTTGTAACATATTCACAATATGTACAGTTTAACCTATACATTGTAGAATTTCTTATGACATTTAGTGAAAGCTCAAGCATAATCCTTAATGCTTGCCAACTTCCTGGCATCACTCTATATGCATAATCAAAGTTTATATCATGTACTTAATGCCTATTACTTTAGAATAAACATCACTTTGCACTCTGATCAGGTATCAGACTCATTTTATTTTCAGGCCATGTCTCCCGTTTAAGTCAAAATGACTGTTTTTTTAATCCCCATCTTGTATTTTGCTCCTGGAACTGGTATCGATTTGAAAAATAAGGCACGCCATCATGGCTTCAGATATAGATCTCCCTGATATTTGTTTTCCATAGCAATGTTGCATGTCAAAATTCTGAAGCTGACCCAGATCTTTTAGTATGTGAAGTTGTTGACCCAGATCTTTTAGTATGTGAAGTTGTTCTAAAGCATCACAATCCTTATCTTTTTTGCAGTTAACTGTGCTTACTGTGTACGCTTTCCTTTATGGAAAAACATATCTTGTAAGTTGTTTTTCCCCTTCTCGATTTATTTATGTGTATAATATCTGAAAAATAATTAATCTAATAAAATATTGTGTCCTGTAGTTTGGTTTAATTTGTTTAACTTTCATGTACTTCTCTTTTATAAAGCCTTCTCATTATGTAGATTATACTATTAATAGCTGCGTATGCTCTCCAAATTACAGAAGAGGCTACCTGTTTATTAGTTTAGTATCTACGTGATGATTAGCTCAAACAAGTTTTCAGTAAGCTAGCATTTTGTAGTTCAACCAAGGTTTCCGCACTTTGCTCCAGGTCCAGGTTATTTGTCAGTTGTCTACT
This sequence comes from Asparagus racemosus, assembly GCA_037177215.1. NCBI lineage: Eukaryota > Viridiplantae > Streptophyta > Magnoliopsida > Asparagales > Asparagaceae > Asparagus > Asparagus racemosus. The sequence goes on along the minus strand of JBAKGM010000200.1, from coordinate 4,539,894 downwards.
CTGCCAGAAATCCAAGCAATCAGGGGAAAAAAATGGAAGGAGGCAAGCTGATATAATGTAGCCATAAATCTTCTTAAAATTAAGCATAATACAACTTCCAACGCCTATTTAAAGTTCAAAGCTCAGATCATGACAATATTGGTCCTCTTGTTTGAAATTTTCAAATAACGTCTTAAGATTTACAATCTCCTTATCAGTAAACTTCATAACAGATCTATAACAAGGTCATAAATCAAAAATAAAATAGAAAAGATGTGTTGTTTAAATTTTTCTGTTGATAGTCTCCTCGATTACCCTACAGTTTTATTGTTTTTCTGAGGAACTATGGGCTAGGTTACCACGACACCTTGTATTGGCTCGCATATCTGTCTGGGCTAGGTTACTCTGACAATTCTTGGACACTGCTGATTTCCTGAATGTCCATACTTTTATTCAGACGTGTACTTAATTATATTATACATATTTTAGTTTAAAACGCTCATCATTTACTTTTTGGATGTATATCTTACACTTCACGTCCACTTCCTGCAAGACATAGTCGAGTTCGTTTCAGCCCGTGCTCATTTCAAAAGTATGATTTAAAAGGGCCTTTTAGGTATCTAGTTAAATGAAGAGCGGTTTACCTATGTATAATCTACTTAATAAATGAAACATAAAAATGTTAGGCACTTTAGTTTTCATGAATCATGACATGTAAAACAAAACCAATCTCATGTATTTACTAATTTCAATATGTATATTTATAGTCATGTGAGTCATGTCTCTGTATCCTACCTTTTACAAATTTGCTGTGTCCTGTATCCGCACCCGTGCCTGTGTAACATACGTTATGCTGAAAGTATATGTAAAGAATATCAAAACTTGTACTGAAATCACCTTCACATGTTACTTACAGTTGTGATTCGAAAAATCATATTAATATTATATTAATTAATATTATCTTGACCAAATTTGACTTGCTTTTGCTGTCGCTTACCAAAGTGGGAATAGTCTCATGTGGTGTATGCACAACTGTGATTTTCTTGCATCTAATGATAATATTGTATACTCAAGAATCAATTATTGCTCCATTTTGGTTAAAATAAGTGCCACTGGGATGGGGGGCTTTGCCTGGCTGAAATGATGTGACGACACCTGCTAAATCATTGGAGGCCACCTTTATAGTAAAGAGAGACTACCTTCACAATCCCATGACAGCAGATGGTGTGATATTGTCCAGTTTGCACTTGTATATATACGAGATATGGAAACAGTTTGAACATGCATGCGAATATAAGTAATGGATTTGAAAAGAACGTATATATCTGTAAGATGGACTTAATTGCAATGGTGGTTGAGAAGTCACAAAACTCAGTTACTATAAAAGATTTCCAAGTTAAGAAGACGGACACGTTTTATGAAATGCATACAAGTCACATGAAACTATGGGCTACCATGTGTTGGAACTTTTAACTCTTTGATCTCAATACATATATTATACATCTTTGATATATTTAGCATACATTCTGAAGTTTTTGGAGGTTAAGTATCCTTTAAGTGTCCATCAATTGCTCAACTATCAAGTACTTATTGGAGACGAATACCTATTTTGCTTATTGATGCATACATGCAAACATAAGTTATTGTGGATATTGACCATGCACTGAACAGGGGGTGCGTCCTCACTCCAAATTAATATAATCATTTCCATGCACAAATAAGGTACCATATATAATCGTTCTCGTGAACTCCAGAATTAAATGAGCTAAAATATTGAGGAACCAGTATAAAGATCTCTAGTTTGGTGTTCTTGGATAGGAGTAGTATTATGTTGGTAACCACTTTTGAATTACTCTTTCAGCAAGAGTGAACCTAGAATTGAATTTTCTTTTTTGCACAAGCTGTAGCAAAGGTTCTTTAAGTCTCAGGTAAGAGCAATTGATTTGATTAGAAAGTAAGTGCTATTTTAATTAAGATGAACATAAAGTTATGATTTCAAGTTATGAAAGAAGCATAAGAATATAGTGCACTAAAATAGAACATTAAAAATTTAGTTCTAATCTAGAGAAGGCTATATGAAGGAAAGCAATTATGTAGATATAAGCTGAACAATATTTGTATCTTGCTGTCTTTATGGGGGGTCATGGCCTATGTTAGGCCCCCACATATCCTGTTGTCTTTCAGGTTGTTCCAGTAGCAACCATTTTTATGTTCTTGAACTAATATCTCTGTAACTACATACGTTTTGTATTAACCCAAGGTCCCAAATCTCATATAGGATAGTTTTGCCGCTTAAAGAAATCCTTGCTCTGTCATTTCATCCAGTAAAATTATTGTATTGAAGACAGAAATTTGTGGAAGACTTACATAATTGTAGCTGGTTCTATATAATAAAATTATGAGTTATCATGAAAAAGAGGCATTTGGCACCTTAATTGTGTAATTGAAGCCTTCTCATTCCTCAGTATTTGCGCGATAGTTGATTGCACTATAGTATATATTTAGATGGACCACAGGTTTCCAGTTTGAAACATAAATTGGAGCCTCCAGAGGCATGAGGTTGGACTTAAATTCAATGATGAGAATATATCGATCAAAACAAATTGTTCTTATTTTTCAGAATACACAGGCTTAGACTTGAGCCACTATCGAAATGGACCATATTGTTGGTGGCATATGCCAGAAATTTAGAACTATAGTATTCGTAGTAGTTCTTTTATCTTAATAGTATTCTTGATTTTAATTTTATGCTTTTCGAGTGCGAGTCATTTGATCGAAACTTCCTGTTAGTTCAGAGGGATATCTGCTTCTACAATATGGAATGTTCTATTTATATTTATGTTTCTATACTTATTTGATCAATATTCTTGGTGCATACACAAGATTACCTGCTTCAGGTATACAACAGCATTTATCCAACATTCCTGCATAAATGTTAATTATAAAAGCTCGCATCTATTAGTTAAATTTGTTACTTTATCATTCAAGTTGTTGCATGAAACGTTACTACAATTTTAACTTTTCTCCTCAGGCTTTATCTGGAGTTGGCGAACAAATTCAGGATAGAGCTGATATATTGGATAACACTGCATTAGATGCTGCTCTCAATGCACAGTTTCTTTTCCAAATTGGGGTCTTCACAGCTGTTCCAATGATATTAGGTTTCATCCTCGAGCAAGGTTTTCTGAAGGTATAGGTTCTCACTTTTCTTTTTCACTTTATTATATATTATCCTACTATAGAGCTTTGATCCTAAATCTCTATATGTTTGTCTTACAATCATTTTGATGTAATGAGCACCTAAAGATGTATTTGGTTATCAAAGTAATTCTTTTTGCAGAATCTGAATAAATGACTGTTATAAAGTCATGTGGTACCTTGTCACATTTTTTATCTTGTGAAGACAGTATGTCGATTATTGCAACGACTAAGTGCCTTCATGTTTAGGACTATCCTTTGATCTGGAACCAAACTATGTTCATTATTTGACCCTGGTTTTTTATCTGGAACTTGATTAAGACAAATCATTCAGAGTCAGGGTCAAATTAATTGACCTGCGACTACTTACAAGTTGGTTCCTTATTTGTATGATCCTGTGTGAATCTGTCCTAGGTCGATAACAAACTTAGCTGAGACTGAAGATTTTGAGATGTATCTGATAACATCCGTAAGTTCTAATGGACTACAAGCAAAATTGACTCGCGCAATGCCGCAGCATTAGTATGAGCATTTCATTTAAAAATACATTGTGCAACTAATTACTAAGAAAGAGTATAGCATGTTACACCAAAATATACTAACATACGCCGCATGCCAGAATGCTCGAGTACAAAGTGGGTTTAAAATTAATTTAATTAAATATTTTAGGTCTAAGAATGACTTTGGAAGTGGATGACTTTAAAACTAGTTTTTTTTGTTGGGTTTGGGGGGGTGGTGGTTTAAAATATTGGTTTAAAGATAAATAACTCTTTTGGAAGTGGGCAAGTTTAAAAATAAAGGGGGATAAAACTTTGAGTTTGTAAGCCAAAAAAAAAAAAAAACCCATCTATTGTTTCCGATGATGCGATACTAGTACGAACAGAGCCCTTTTAAACCCTGTGTATTCCAGAGTCGGAAATTTTATGTCCTAACATATTATCGGGTCATGCATATTTGCGGGTGTCAAAGTCTGTCTATAATGCTGCCCCTGAATCCAACACATCACCAGGCTTTTATATACTCGAGGGCATCCTCTTATGCCTTTACTGCTTTCTGGTTCTACTTATTCCCTCTGTTCATATTTTATTACTAAGATGATTTATCGGCAGGAATAACTCCTGTATAATGCTTTTACCTGCAAGAAATTTACACCAAGCATACTAAACAAAATTGCTGACATGAAGTATTGCTACATGCGTTACATCATAATATGGATGCTTATATTTGTGCACATATATGTTGAAGTAGAGGGATATTTAGCTTTTTTGTTTTTGTTTTTTTTTCCATCTTGAGAAGTTCAAAATAGAAACCATTTCATTTTTCATATTTTAAATGTTTGGAAGCTCACTAGGAACTGATTTGAGTGGCTTAGGGTTTTCTTTTTACCACCATACATCAAATTGTAAAAAAAAAAGAAGATACCTACCATTGATTTTTTAATCACTAGTTACATCCTGTGTTACCTTGGTATTTCAATCATGAAGCCCTACCCGTGCCCGACACATGTCTTACCCGTACCTCTACCTGATACTTCATGGACACTCCTTAAAAATATGCATACATTTATTCAGATTTCAGACATGAACTCAATTATACACTCCATGTTTTAATTTAAAAGAATCGCCATACAATTTTTTGACATAAATCCTACACTTCACATCCATTTTTTGAACTTGTTGGGAAAGGATTGAGTTTGTTTCAGCCTTAAGAAGTATAATTTCAACGCGTCCTTTGGATATCTTGCTTAGAAGTAAGATTACAGTCCGTGAGTTTCAGTTCTGTCTTCGTACCCTACCTTTTGCAAATATGTCGTGTCATGTATCTGTATCCATACCCGCACCCGTACCCATAATGGTGTCTTAGGTTACATCAATTGACGGGGTGTTTAAGTCCTTGATTTGGTTGCATATGATGCCGGGACGATATGGGCAAGATGGATAGAAGGAAAATATGAGAAAATGAGGATAGGATGTCAGTTACTCTAAGGATACATGCACACCACCGTAGAATAAATGATAATAATTGTGGGGTTAGCCTACCACTTAAGAGATACAGATTCACCACTCTAGAGAAATATGATGGTCATCACTCTGAGGACCCAACCTCGAAGATACAGGAGAGTACTGACACTCAATGGAATCCACCAATGAAATGTAGAGTAAACACAAAGCACAAGGCTTAACTATAATCAAACTCAACACACGACACTTTCCCATTAGACTTTAAAACTATATATAGGCTTAACTATAATCAAACTTTATAACACAAAGGACAAGGATTAACTATAATTAAACTCAACACGCTATACTTTTCCATTAGACTTTAAAACTATATATAGGCTTGAAACAACCCTTCAAGCGTGGAAGATTCATGAATCTAAAAGAAATTTAGTGACATGGAGAAACCAAAAGACTCATTTGACTAATTAAATAACCTAGAAAATGTAAAAGACTTCATGTGATCCAGATTCGACCCCCTTGTTCTACTTTCGCAATACCTGTCGGCACAGATCTCCAAATTATGCGAACTTTGATTTTATCAAAACTCGGCACAGATCTCCAAACTATGCAAACTTTGATTTTATCGAAACTAGACCCAAATATCTATGAATCACTTTAAACGGGATGTCTTTTGGACTTCTCTAGAGAAAGTTATGACCGAATCAATCAAAGCCATGCACACAGTCCAGAGAATCTGAATTTGCAATTTGGACCCCTTTGCGCCTGCATCATTCTCCATGAGTTGGAAAAAGAATCGTCCTTGATTCTTCACTGAAATTATAGGAATACGGGGCAAAAACATGGAAGGCGGAAATAAGTCATAGTCTTTCAAATGTTATACGCATTCTCACCGATTCGACTGAGACTTCAAGAACTTTGCGAATACGCATCATATGCTTTTCATGATTCCTGATGTATATTCGAATGTCGATCAAACTTGGAGAATCAAGTTCTTGATTCAGTTTCTCTCTTTCTTTCAAATTAAAAAAGTAAATGGGATTACTTGGAAGAACAATATCTGGCACTAAAAACAATAGAACATTTTATGCCATTCATAAGTGGAAACCCATTGAAAATCGCCTATGGAGCAATATATTAAAATTCTTGAAGGATCACCATCAGTAGAGATTCATAATCTTTTCTAGTCTCCTTTTTGACCACCAATGTAAAAACTTAAGCGTATCTCTCCACTTCTTGATGAAATTGTGCTATGTCCAAAATTTGTAAGAGTAAAAATAGCCTCGTCAAGAACATCATAAATGGTATATCCAAGTGGATTATCATCAATGCTGGGTGGCTCCATGATCTTCATACATAATATTTTTTGTTCGATCTTCATCAGAGATGGTGGTGACTCATTATCGAAAAGAGGTGGAGATCCTGCACTTGAAGAAAAAGAACAATCGAGATAAAAATGATTAACCAATTCATTCTCATCAAGAGAATGTTAATACTTCTTAGAATCAAAATCTTGTAGATTCTCATGTTGCTCTTTTTGTTGCTTTAGAAATCGTTGGGTTTCTAATTGTGCTAGACCCTCAACACTGTGAAGATTGCATTGCCTCAACATTGCACCATTGTTGTTGTTCTCCAGCCATGATCACCATGAGCTCTGATACCACATGATGCCGGGACAGCATGGGCAAGATGAATAAAAGGAAAATATGAGAAAGTGAGGATAGGATGTTGGTTACTCTAAGGATATAAACACACCACCCTAGAATAAATGACAATAATTGGAGGTTAGCCTACCACTCCAGAGATACAGATTCACTAGTCTAGAGAAATATGGCTGTCACCACTCTAAGGACCCCACCTCAGAGATATAGGAGAGCACTGACACTCAATGGAATCCACCAATGAAATGTAGAGCAAACAAAAAGCACCAGGCTTTACTATAATCAAACGCAGCACACTGTACTTTTCCATTAGACTTCAAAACTATATATAGGCATGAAACAACCCTTCAAGCATGGAAGATTCATGAATCTAAAAGAAATTTAATGATAGTGAGAAACTAAAAGACTCATTTGAGTAATTAAATAACCTAGGAAATGTAAAAGACTTCATGTGATCCAGATTCGACCCCCTTGCTGTATTTTCACAATACCTCTCGGCACATATTTCCAAATTATGCAAACTTTGTTTTAGCGAAACTAGACCCAAATATCTATGGATCACTTTAAACAGGATGTCCTTTGGACTTGTCTATTGGACTTCTCTAGAGAAAGTTATGGTCAGATCAATTAAGGCCATGCACACAGTCCAAATAATCCGAATTTGCAATTTGGACCCCTTTGCTCCCACATCAGCATGACCTGTAAAGATGTGTGAATCGTTATGTTGGTGACCAAATGTTCAATTTGGAGATTTGCAGAGATAACTACTTCTGTAAGTCCCGAAGTACTGCAGTTGACATTATTAAATGTAGGAAAGAATTCTTGAGGATTTGGAAGTTTTATGGATTAATGCATATTTTATGTGGGTCATGTGAGGCAAGTTCCTATTGGAAGCATCCATTTGTTGACGGTTGTACACATGAGGAGCTTTAAGTAACGTGTTAGGTTACTTATGCCAAAAAAATGTGTAAAATACTTGAAAATTAGGACGCGTAATTGATTATTGCATATTTTGTCATGCGAGTCAAGTAAACAGTTTCTATTAGAATCATCCATTACTTGGCAGTTAGTTGTATACATGCGGAAGTCTAAGTGACATCTTAGGTTACTTATGGGCATTAGCAATGTTGCTATCGTCACATAAAGGGAGGAAACTTCACTTTGGACTATCTAGTAAATCTGGTATAAGGAACCAACTTTTATTTCATACTTCTCTAGCAGAAAACTCATATGATTGTCAGCTGTTTTCTTTAGGATTCTGTGGGAAAATGTAGTTACAGAATGTTATTAATTTGTAGGTTGATCTCAAATATTTGTGACTATCACACTCTCAGGAGATTAGTAGTAATTTGTGAATTAACCTTTCCTTACAAGTTATGCTGCCAATTGCAGGCTGTTGTTAGCTTTACTACAATGCAATTTCAGCTATGCTCTGTCTTTTTCACATTCTCTCTTGGAACACGAACTCATTATTTTGGCCGAACAATACTCCATGGTGGTGCAAGGGCAAGGAATCTGCTCCTCTTCTTTGTTTGATATTTTCCTTGTTTAAATGAAATATCTTTTTAATGTTTCGAATCAATTTTGAACAGTACCAAGCAACTGGGAGAGGCTTTGTTGTTCGTCACATCAAGTTTTCAGAAAATTACAGAATTTATTCCCGCAGCCATTTTGTAAAAGGGTATATTTTCTCATATATAGTTTATCCTTTAAAATTTCTAATTTATGTAATCACGTCTATGATGCATATTTCTCAATCTGTAGGCTTGAAGTTTTAATTCTGCTGGTGGTATACCTTGCATATGGGTACACAAAAAAGGGAGCTGTGGCTTACATCCTAATCTCCATTAGCAGTTGGTATATGGCACTCTCTTGGCTTTTTGCTCCATACATTTTCAACCCATCAGGGTTTGAGTGGCAGAAGTGAGTACATCTTCTCTCCCTTAGGATAGTCTAAACCTAATCTCCACAACCCTCTCCCGCCCACACCCCGACCCCCCACGCCAACAAAAATTAAAATAAATAAATAAATAAATAAAACCCCCCAATACACACGTGCTAAAAATGTGTATTTACATTATGACGTGTGCCTATGCATATAAAATAAATGATGGCATGCTGTTGCTCGCGACTGTTTCACATGCATGTTCATTGGCTACAGACATATAAATAAACTCTGGCAGATAATCGTAAACTTTTTTCACATGTATGCCCATTGGCTATAGCGTGCAGGCACACATAAAATTAACTCTGGCACACACAATGACACACACAACACATATTGCCTAACATGTTAAACAGATGCACAAATACACAATTGATTACTGAGACCTGCATGCCCATACTTTTTTCTCTCTACAGGACAGTGGAGGACTTCCGTCACTGGACAAACTGGCTTTTTTATAGAGGTGGGATTGGGGTTAAAGGAGAGGAAAGCTGGGAGGCATGGTGGGAAGAGGAACTGGTAAACAAGAACACATTTTACTTTCGGTCCAAATTTATTGGTTTTGAGAAGTAAATATTGAAAGAAAGATGGATGCGTTTTTGCTGTTGGTTTGTGGTTACTCCATCAAAATGCTAAAATTGTTATAATTAATTTAGAAAGGTGCTGTTCGAGCTCTTGATGTGTAGTTTCTTCACATTGTATTTCAGATGAGTTTTCCATTGTTCTAGAAGTGATATAACCTTTGTGATTATGATGTCTGGTTTTACTTTTTTTTTTTTTTGATCATGTGAAAGTTTATCTTGTAAGTTGTTAAACTAAGTAATCACAGGCGACCACACTTATGTTCCTTGCCTCATTTATGTTTAACGATTAGATGGCGTACTGTGTTATTAACAAAATGTACTTTACCTAACTGCCGATTACATGTTAATATGTATATTGATAGGGAGTTGCGTTTATGGAGATTTTCAGTCCATTCATTTAATGGTTCCAGTGTTTTGTGTAAATCTTAATAGTTAAAGAAAGAACCACTTGATTCATACCTTAGATGGCCAAGATAATAGTGTATGTGGCCCTTAATGGTGCTAACCATCAAATTTTGTTGGTGTAAAAATCTTAAGACAAACCTCGAGTTCTATCCCTGGGAGAATCAAGCCTTATCACACATCCCTACCTTTTCAGGAGTAATGGTGGGCGCAAACAAGTTTGTGGTGAATTTGTTAACTCCACTTTTTGGAGTGAATGCAAAGCTTGTTCTCAAGCCCTACGTACATGCATATAATTTTTCTCGCTTTTGTTGTGCTCCTGTGTCTTTTTGGGTTTACCATTTCTGTCTGTGTCATGCTTCTTGGTTACTTGTTGCTGTCAAATCATTTGAAAACCACCATTTCCTTTTGCACCAATAGGGTTTGAGTTCAAATTGTATCCGAGAGATTCCCCCTTTTATCATTTGGTGCAGACACGTAATGCATTTTAAATTTGTACTGATTTGTAATGGATGCAATCTTCTGGGATATCTTCTTATGTTATAGCAAATGCAGGTACATATCCGTACACTGCGTGGAAGGATTTTGGAGACTATTTTAAGCTTAAGGTTTTTTATCTTTCAATATGGCATCGTTTACAAGTTGCATTTAACTGGATCAGATACATCATTAACGGTAAAGCCCCTTCCGTTCTGTAAATACATATATATATTTATTAAATGATCAATTGAAGAGTTAAACAACTTAGATGTCACAAACATTTATCCACTGCCACCCTCCCGTGTTTTTTATGTACAGTTAATATTACCTATTTTTATATGCTCGTTATGATTTGATTACATCTGATATCACATTTTTCATCTAACTCTATATGTTACGTATCTCCCCTTCTGTCTCTTAATGATTACTACACCAATGTTGATGTAACCGGCAAGAAAGATGGTAACCTAGTAGTATATAATTAATGAACAGAAGCTTTCTTTCTGAAAGCATACGGGGAACCCCACTCATACGCTCCTGCATGTTTCCCAAAGCAATCTATGTCTCAAAGAACTTTTATTTGTTGTTACGGATTTGATTACCCGGCTGATTAAAGGCCAGAAAAAAAAAGCCTGAGGTGAAGGTCCATAAAATCTTATTCATTCCTTTTCTTGATTCTTCTGCTGCACTTGATTTCCCCTCCTGTACAGATGCTGAGTAAACTAGGCTAGGTTGGTTTCTTTGAAGTGTCATTTTTCTAACATAATTTCTTAAGTTGACCGCGCATGGCCAAACTATCTCAATTGGTCCACTTGCATCCTATCCTTAATAGGAACAACCTCGAACTTCCTAATGCATTCATTTCTTATCTTACCTTTTAGTGTATATCTGCTCGTTCATTATGAAGTTCTCATCTGTGTAGCGCTCATTTACTGCATGGTTTTAATTGATATATTATCAGATGAATAACGCATTCTTGGTCTTGTAGTTGTCTTGTAAAATTTCTATTTTAATTTCATAGGTATTTTACGATCACATGGGACGCAAGACGTACTTTTAAAGAGTCTTTCCTGCCAGGAGTTCTGTTTCCAACTGTGCATAGAGTTTTCTTCTTTCATTGGGGAAAGCAGAGCTAGATTAAGGGATTCGGAATGTGGGGTCTCTAGAGCATTGTAAAATGACCCATTCATTGAGTTACTAGTAGTGACTACTACTACCTCTCAGCAATATATATTCCATTTAAAGGTTTAATTTTCTTTAATTTAGGAACTTTTGTAGATGCTTCGTAGTTGGTTCTCAATTCACTCAACTTTTAGAGATTTTGTAATAGGGAAATTCTTAGCTGATTCATCAAGCAGTTCAACGACCAAATAACTGACTTCGGTTATAAGTTGTAACAATCTTTGAGCCTCGAGGTATGGCTTAATTACACCGGTGACCCTGAGTCTTTGCATCCACAAAGGTAACCTTGAGATTACTGATTGTATTCATACAGGTAACCTTGAGAGTTGTTTGTTGTCCAGGTTTCAGGGTCACATGTGTTATTACAATTACAATCTCAGGGTCACCCATGTAGATATGCAGACTCCAGGATCACCCTTGTAGTTATACCAAACCTCAGGGTATCGGAATGTAATTAATCCTTGATTATGTGGAAGACATCATTAATCATAATCAGAGTTTTATCTACCCAACTTAGATTGATATAATAATAGTTATGCCTATGGTTATGAAGTCTATATAGGTAATATTCAATCCAGTCTATATAGGTAATATTCAATCCATTTACATCAATTTAAAGTAGTCTCTGAAAGTTGTTACAGTAAAAATATTTTCACATTATTTGTTAGTTTCTTTTGTATTGATCGCTATCTTACGCCTTTTGGTCCTGGAGGTCTAAATTTAGCTTTATGTGATCATTGTGAAGTTTTTGTTAAGCCAATGGTATATTGATGAACATTGATCTAGTGCATATCAACAAATTAAAGATACTGCACAAAGAACAAAAGAAGGAAATAATGATTGATCTGTCTCTCTATCAGGGCACCCATTTTCTTTATTGAATACACCATCTTCCTAGCAATAGCTCCATGGTCTCTTATAAATTGTGTCTGTGCATTTAAATCAAGAACCTTCATTTATAAGGGTACCTTTCCTCTCTCTCTGGTTTCAACTGCAACTGACCTTCCATGGCCCATATATTATGATTATTGTTTATGTTTACTATCTGAGTCGATCAAGCTATCAATTCCACAGTTCATCTCATTGGATATGCGTGCTGGCTAGAGAGTATTTTTCCCAGGGTTAATTATTTTGGTTTGCTTTTGTCAGAAAAATCCTATAGTACAAATCTCTTCTCAACTCAAGTCCTTTGGTTTCCTTTCAAGAGGGCAGCATAGAAAGAGTTGCTTTTACACAATTATTTGGCATCATTTGAGAATTTTTTTCTTACATTAAATATAACCAATTATTTACTGATTGCAGGTGTATGGTCTGTCATGGATTGTGCTAGCTGCACTAACTCTTCTTTTCCAGGTATCTAGACTGCCTCCTGAATGTTAAAGTGAGACAGTATTATGATATTAAGGTTCTCTTTCTGACTAGATTTCTGGTTGCCAGGTGTTTACCTTCAGTCAGAAGGCATCTGTAAATCTACAGTTGCTGCTACGGCTTATCCAAGGCATATCATTCTTCCTAGCATTAGCCGGTATAGCTGCAGCAATTGCTCTGACAAATTTATCTGTGCCAGATGTCTTTGCATGCATCTTAGCATTTTTACCCACTGGTTGGGGAATTCTTTCTGTAAGTATTATATCAGCAGTCTTTGTTTTAATATTCTTCTAGATGAAAACGTTCTCTTGTTTCTTTCTATTATCTTGATTTATAACATATCAGTTGATCAATTCACATCCTATTTAGTTATTTTTTTATCGTCTGTACCACCTGTGAGTGCCTGACAATCTAGCTTGATATACTTGGTTTGTAGCAGTAAGTTGACGATAGTATTGCAACATTGCACAAGCAATCACCACTTAACTCATCGTTTTTTATGTTAAATATGTGTTCATTTTGGTGAATAACTGTTCACTTAGTTTCCTTATTCATTCAATGGGCAAAAGTTTAGCATGACATATCTTCTGGTCTCAAATTCGCTGCACATGTTTACTCTGGAAACATAAAAATCTATCATAAGAATGTATAATTTTTTTCTACAAGACAGCCTGAAAACACACCTGATATGTGGAATACTATTCCAAATAGGAGATCTTGGTGTTGAACCTTTTAATACCATCAGGTCGTAGAAATAGCTTGGGTCAAAATGTCATGATATTATTAAGTACACTTGCAACTGGAAATGAGGCCAAGGAAAAGGAAAGAAACAGATTATTCTTGCGTACATATGTACTCGGGATACTAGAAATGCTTGAGCTGCTTCGATATTATTTTTGGCAGCAGTCATCAGGCTTGAAGAACCACTCTTTACCATCGCTAAAAGTATAATAATGTGGCATTCTCTTCAACTTCGAGTAAGCAATTGTGGTGAGAATTCCTTTGCTTTCAGTGGCTTTAGTCACTAAGTGGCCCTAGTCATTAGAAATATATCATTTGCCAGACCTATATATTATTGATCCCAACTTCTTCATAACAATGGCGACGTCAAGCTAATGGTTTCTCCACAAAGCTTTGAGGCCTGATGGCTTTGTGGATTTATCCATTGAATCATCTTTCTGATCCTGCACTTCAAGCTTGTACATGTAGTGTCTGCATTAAGAGCTAACACAATAACTACTTGTAGAGAACCACAACATAAGTGATGCGTAGTACAAGCCATAAGTGCCAAAATGCATGAATTATAGCATAATGATAATAAACATTTGTTTGATCATATGGTTTATTTTGAGTGTGATACGAATACCTCAAGAACTCATAAACAGGGTGTCATAAACTTCGGGATATCTGAGAAATGCATCTTTGCTTTTGTTTACATCCCCATCTATGGATTAAAACCTGAAGATATTATTCGGTAATCTCAAATATTATTTAATTATTTCTTGTTCATGCAAATCAGATTGCTGTGACATGGAGGCCCCTGGTGAAGAAGCTACGGCTGTGGAAAACAGTGCGGTCACTTGCACGTCTTTATGATGCTGCCATGGGAATGTTCATCTTTGTTCCAATTGTCATCTTATCTTGGTTTCCCTTTGTATCGACCTTCCAGACTCGACTTATGTTTAATCAGGCATTTAGCAGAGGTTTGGAGATCTCACTCATCCTGGCAGGAGATAAACCCAACACAGGACTATAATTTCCTGCTGCTTGTAAATATCAGGATTGTCAAGAGTTTGACGTAAGTTTGTATTACAGCATGAGGTTTTTTTCCCCTCTTTCCTGGTGTAGGCTAATGTATGTTGTACATGAGGCAGCGAGATCATTTGATTTTTTGTGCAGAGAAGATGAAACTCTTGTTACAGCCTTTGTAGAGCTGAAATGTGCGTGTGAAGAACAACTCTGATTCCTGTCTTTTTTGTAATCTTTAGTACAATGGTAAGTAAAATGCTTATTCCTTTTTGTTCGTGACCAATTAGATCCTGTGGTTGTTGATTGTTATCAATGGTATGATAGTCACCTGCGTGGAATTTGCCAAGATGATGATTGAATCAATGCCATGTGACGTGCAAAGGTCCCGTTTCTTTTCTTTGTTTTCTCAATGATGCTTATCTTGAAGTGCTACTGGTTCTGTAAACTTGTATTGTTTCTTCTTTATTTATTTATTTTTTAATTTTTTAATTTTTATTTTTGAATTTGATGATCGTAAAGTTGTATCGTTTGTAAAAGGATGTAGCGGAAAACTATTATTACCTTGGCGTTTGTGAAGGCAAAACTGTTCTTTGAATTTACAGTTATTTGCGAAGTCGAAATGCATTTATTTTGCAAGATGGATGAAGGGAATCTGAGTATCGTACTGAAATTGCGGTACCATCACCATGTTTACACTCTGAGGACAGAAGAACTGGATTCTGATATTTCTGTGGTGTGGACGAAGGTTATTATATACTGCCGTTAGCTCAAAATTTGTATTTTAATTACTGCTTTGGTCATTAGTGCAACTTCTTTGATCCGGTTGTTTTCGTTACGTGTGTGAAATCACTGAGATGTATTTTTGTGGACAACTTATCGCTGTAATAGAAATTCGTTGGGATGGTCAGATTTTATTTTCATATGAACCTGGCTTGGTAGGATATCTTCGTAAGCAGTGTTAAAAAAAAAACTATTTTATTGACCTTTATAGGATCGTGCTTCTTCACAAGAAAAAGTTAGGAAATCATAAAGAGCTTTGGCAATGGCAAACAAATCTAAACTTTCTTATTCTCTAAGGCTAAAAGGCTAATTTGGTCCCTGTGCTTAGGTTTCATACTCAAATTGGTCCTTGCACTTTGTTTTTTCTAGACGAAGTCCTCATACCTCTTGTTGATGCTCAAACTTGCGTTCGGATCAAACAGTCAACTGATCTCGGTCAAAACGGGTTTGACGTTTCGGATGATGATGATGACGGGGATCCGCTCTCTCCCCCGAATATCTAGCTCTAAGTTGGGCCGCTCTCCCCCCTGCACAGGTAGAAGCTCGTGAGAGGACGGGGCTTGTTTCACCCGTTGTACCTCCGACGATCAAGTCAGTAAGTGAGCTTGAGTGGAGGAGAAAAT
>JBAKGM010000200.1:4501865-4515664 GCA_037177215.1 Asparagus racemosus | reverse complement strand
ACAGATCCAATATCATGATAATTTTGTAATAATTAATCTAATAATATTATTAACTAAATATTAATAATCTCTATCATTAAAATATATATAATTAAATATAATATCTAAATACTTAAAATATCATATAATATCCAAATATTTAAAATATCATTTAGTATTTTAATATGAAAAAAATACGTATCGAAAAATCACGGGTGTTACAGAAGGTATAGCATTGGCCAGCAATCTTGGTATACAAAAGGGTTGAGACTGAGGGGGTAACCGACCACGACCAGTACCTGAGAACGTAACTCAGGATGAAGCTTGAAGCATGTGTCAATGCGGTGTCCTTCTTTCTTGCAATATTTGCAAGAGAGCTTAGATCGAGCCTGTAGAGAGGGAGCATGTGGAGAAGTATGATTCATAGTAGGAGCGGTGATAGGTACAGACAGAGCAGTCTTGAGTGAAGAGATAGGAGTGTTTGTTGACAAATTGAGTCGTGCAGTCTGCTGCCGGGTCTCATAAGTATTGAGAGCTCCCATAAGTGAGGTCAAAGGCAGAAATTGAGACTGATGAAGTAGTTGATCAGCCATAGTTGAATATTCAGGAAGGGACTGAAACAGTTGATGCACATCACGCCGTTCGTACCAAGCCAACCAGTATTCATATGTGGAATTACGTCCGGGAAGCATGGAGCGTAATTCTCTCCAAAAAGCTTACATTTGTCCAAAATGGGACTGCAGAGAGGAACTACATTTGCGTTGTAGAGTAATTCATTGCAGAAGATATGCCTCCCGTGCACCTGAACACTCAGTGAAAAGCTCAGTGAGGCGAGTCCACATGGCCCGAGCAGAGGGAAGTGAACCAATCTCGACAGTGAGACCAGAGCCAACACAGCGAGTGAGATAATCTATGACACAAAATTCCTGCAATTGCCAGTCTGAACTCTCTTTGACATAGAGAGCACGAGCGGACTGAAGATCGACATCACCAGAGGCAGTAGTACTGGATGAAGTAACAATACTGATGGACGGTGGAACTAGTCCCGTACTTGTGAGATGATCAAGCAAACCAGAGCCACGCAAGGCATTAGTGACAATAGTGGACCACCCTGCCCAGTCACTTTGATCATTGAAGGGTAAAAGTGGTTTGAAAATCTTCTCTGAAGGAGCCATAACAGCAATGTTGAGATATTGAGACGAGCAGACGTCGAGACGGCGATGTCGTTACTAACCGCGAAACGACAATGCCGTCCGTTTGAGGCCGAGATGGCTGAAAACGGCGATACCGCTAACTTGAGACCGAGAGACGGTCTTGAAATGGCAATACCGTTAAAATAGCACCCGAAGGTTAGAATGAGAACGCGAACCGTGTTAAGAGGCCGCAAAGCGACAATGCCGAAACAGCGATGCCGCTAACTTAAGACCGAGAGACGGTTTTGAAGCGGCAATGCCATTAAAATAGCACCCGAATGTTAGAATAAAACCCGAAGATTTAAAACGAGAACGCGAAACGCGTTAAGGAGCCGCAAAGCGACAAGGCAAAGATATTGCAAAAGAACGCAGAAGCGTAAAAAATTTATTAGAAGGGATATAACTCTAGCTCTGATATCATCTTAAATTTAGTCCCTCTAACCTCTACTAGTACTCGGTCTCTTGTGTTTCCTGCTACATCCAAGTTAGATCTTTGTGCATATTCTAATGCTGATCCCACTACCAGGAAGTCTACCACAGGTCATTGTATATTTCTTGGTGATTCTCTTATTTCTTGGCGGAGTAAGAAATAAGATGTTGTTGCTCTTTCTAGCACCGATGCAGAGTATCGTACAATGTCCACAACAGCTAAAGAGATTATTCATCTTCGTCGTCTTCTCAGTGATTTCAGTATTTCTATTTTGACTCCTACTTCTCTATACTGTGATAATAAGAGTGCCATCCAGATTGCTAATAATCCAGTATTTCATGAGAGGACCAACCACATTGAGATTGACGCTCATTTTATCCGTCAACAAGTTATCAAAGATAAAACAATTCTACTGCCTCATATCTCATCCGCCGACGAGCTTGCAGATTTCTTCACAAAAGCCCTGCATGTTCATCCTTTTTAGTTTCTTGTACGCAAACTCAATTTGTTTGATCCAACATGAGTTTGAGGGGGGCTGTTGATAATAGTGTTTATAATAGTGTTAGCAGTGGGTTTTTAGTCCCACATTGGTTGTGAGAACACATCTCACCCTCCTCTACTTGCATAAATATATGTGCACACTCAACATTCAATTCAAAGGGAAATTTACCCAAGATTATCTCTTCTCTCTCTTTTATTTTAACATGATATCAGAGCAACCAAGGTTCAAATCTCACTGGCCATGAATTTTACGTGGATTTTATAAAAATTGACACCGCTGCGTGAGTCCAGGTCTCGACCCATAAAAGGGCGCTCAATTTGCGGGGGCATGTTAAAATTAATATAAAATTATAATCATCGATCCTCACCATAACTTCGGAGTTTTGGTGTAATGGTTAGTGTTTCCGCCGAAAACGCAAGGTTTCTTTGTGGTGTCCATTTCAAAATGTTTCAAAATGAATACAATTGAAAGATTACACGCGTAATTCTCTCTATTACAAAAGAAAACAATCTCACTCTCGTACAAAACTCGAGCAGAAATCGCTACGTAGCAAACTTCTACTTTTGTAGGTTCTTCGCCTGTGCTGGGGACGCGTCGTCCATGGACCATCAAGTAGCGATCGCCGAATTAGCAAGGTTTAGTTGATATTTCATTAAGAAAATAAGAACTTAAGCAAATATCTTAGCAAAGTAAGATATCTACTCTTCCCAAGATTTAAGGCAAACCTTAAACTCAAGGAGTCTCCGAGTGAAGAACATTCTTAAACTCTCCAGTCTTTCTTCTTCTCTTTTGTTCTATAATTTCAGCTCTGGTTCTTTAAGTTCTCCCAAAATCCAGCTCAAAAATTCTAGCCCCCTCCTCAATGGGCATAGGGGGCTATTTATAGACTCTGAGAAGTATAACAGCTGAAATGAACACTAGTCATGACCGGCCATAACTGCATAGTGGGCAAGACACGTTATTGTGTCTGGGCAACAAAACTGTCCCGCCCATTGACGAGACAGTTTATACTGTCTCGGCCAAAGGATTTTCATTCCAGGCTATTGTAACTGTTTCCCCTGCTGTAAAGGCACGTTTAATGCCCCATTTATGCACTTAGTGGGCGTCTTTTAAGGATGTAACCGCCCACTAATGTAAATGAACGTCCCCGCGTGTTGAAAAGGTCAAATGGGACCCATAATAACAATAAAACACGTGGAAAATGCTTCAGACACAATAAATGTCTCGGTAATGGCCAAGACACAATAAGTGTCTCGCCCAACGGCCGAGACACAATAAGTGTCTCGCTTATGGCGAGACACAACAAGTGTCTTGGACATGGCTGAGACACAACAAGTGTCTCGGACATGACCGAGACACAATAAGTGTCTTGCACGTGCATATTGTCAGTTTTACTCATGTGGTTGATTTCCTTAGGGTTTTGATGACGTCGTTCTTCAATCTTCTCATGATTAAATCATATTTGGGGTTCATTGGCAATTTTCGACGCTTACAGTTAGAGGGACTAAATTTAAGAAATTTAAAAAAAAGAAGAAAAAGAAGAAAAAGAAGAGGACAGATGACTTTACTGAATCTGAAAATCACAGTGAAATCACGTGCAGTCCTCACATCTTTGCATGCAAATTACAATCTAACTAGTGTTTTCCCCCTTCCTAGTGCTTGCTACATAAACTCTCTGGATGCATTCTTCAGTAGCGTTGCGGGGTTTGCCTGGCACTTGAACGCAGTTCTGACCTTGGCTTTGCAGCCTCCACAAAAATAACACGGCCATCCAAGAACTAAGGAAAAACAAAATAATTAATCAAACAGTTAATCCTTATGAGCGAAATATGTCACATACTACCTGTTAGCAAAATTCACTTTAATAAAAATATGATAATATTTCAATTCAAGACAACCGTTGAAAAATTTACATAGCAATTCCAAATGTATAAAACAGAGTAGAAGAAGACGAGTATTTACATTGTTCTCCTTCCTTTATAATACATGTTCCTTTAATTTGACCAGCATATGAGCATGGATGTATGATTCTATATGCAAATATAAATAAATTGTAACCATATTCGAATCCAACAGGTAGGTGTCCACCACCAGAATATTCATGTAGTACAAACAAAAGTTCAAAACCGCATGAAGTTCATACAAGCTTATCAAATTGAACATAAATATCAAATTCAAAAGTATAGTTACTAATTTATATTTAAAGAAGTAATTCTATTAGTATATATTACTTTAAGTATATATTTCTATTGGCAACAAAATGTCCATATTTACTCCCATCGGATATGCTAATGAAGCATATGCTAAAGAGTGCAGATATCGAATATTAATTCATTATTTTTCATATTTGCATAAAAGGATATGATAATGTTTAACTTAGTACAGGAGATAGCCTATAACATATCTGAATAGAAGAATAAGATTCGTGCAACTGACCCTAAAATTTTGGGATAAATGCTTTGTTGTTTTTGTTATGTGGATATGAAGCAAATTCAAACACTTCTAATATTCATTTACACCCTCAAGTCAAATTTATGATTTCCAAGTACATGGTCTTACAACATTTTGTTCACTTTGATGGTAATTTGCAAAGACCGACTAATTTCCAAGTGAATCATGTGATGCCCCAAGAATTAGTCCCATTTCGGGTACTCAAAAGATAATTGAAGTGTTTGTATAATGAAGTCAATGGACTCAAGTGTAACATTGGCTAGCCAACTTTGACAGTGAATCGAGCCAAACGACTTGTTGACTTTTGCCGCATCAACAGGCTTGGGGGCCCCGGGGCGTGACGCATCTTTTTTTTATTAATTGGAATCACTAATAACCACAAAATCCAAATCCTGTACTATCAAAAAGAATCACGTCAAAGAAAATTCATCTCATATTATATGTAACCGATTTTGAATTCTACAAAGAACCTTATTGTATAATTATATTTATATACTAGTAAGCAAAACTGATAGCTAGCACAAACTTACTATTGTGGCCAGATTTACTATCCTCAGCAGCGTTTAGGGGACATCAAGAATATGCTTAGAGATAAGATTTGCAAGAAAGTTTTCAAAAAAATACCTTTCCATGCATTCCTTCAATTGCACTTTGAGCCTCCTCCACAGTGGCATAACGAAGAAAAGCAAAGCCTCTGGGTCTATTTGCTATTCGATCCATCACAAGGTTCACTGAAAAAAATAAGAACAAGGCGAAATGACAAGCGAATTCCTTGATAGATGGATGTACAGTTCCATAGAGATCCATACATACATGTAAGGAAACAAAAGTCATAACAGTATTAACCACCATTGCCCGTTTTCTTACCTTCCACTAGTTGTCCGAAATTTTGGAATGCATTTTTTAGGCTTTCCTCAGTTGTTCGGAAAGAAAGACCTGTAATCGCATACAATACACAGTAAATGAAAACACACCAAAGATATGGGCATTGCAATCTCCCATCTGCATGTGTACATCTAATTTACGAACAAAATCACTTGGCAAAGCAAACAGTTGCGTTCTCGTTCTTTTGAAAATTATGTGCAATACCAAAATGAAAAGCATCCGAATTACTTAAAGTCCATCGAACTAAAATATAACTTCTCCCAGAATTTTGACAAAGAGATTCAAACATACAGCAACACAGATTCTCCAAGTTACCTATGCGTAAGCATAATGTTGCTTCTTTTTTAGAAAATACCATAATATGCTTCTCTAAGTACCATACCAATTTATCCTAGTTTAGCTTGTAACTTGGTCTATGACCTACATCATGTCTCGTTCTCTTTATCAGACTTTGTTGATTATCTCTACAATTAAACTTCTTTACAGATGAAATAAAAGCTTTTTTGGAAGTGCAGGTTTAATCCCAAGCCCTTCAATGGCCAAAATTTTCTTCATTAATTGTATCATACAACGTAATCCCATTGTCAGAAACTTGACAAAAAACAAGCTATATACTTATATTCAGCCCAAATAATGAGATGTCATAATCTTGTTAAAACCATGTTTCCAATTTGAAATTTCTTAAAATAAATTACAAAAATTTATGAAAATAAAAGTGAACCAATATATTGAAATTAAAAAGAGAAATCAAGGAGAAGAAATTGATACCGCTGACGTAGAGCTTGGTTGAGAGAGGAGCAGCAGAGCTCTTGGGGGCTGAAGAAGGGAGGCAAGCGATTGGTGTAAACCCTCGATTATGATTGCAGTGATTTAATGGTGATTGGGTTTGGGTGCGAGAGTGGAAAAAAGAGGGTGAGAATAAAATGGGTTTGAAAATGGGTTGATTTGTTCTTGATTTTGTGGTTGTTTTGGTGAGAGATTGTGATGAGAGAGGAGGAATAATGGGCGTAATTGCTGCTGTCGCCATTGTTGGCCTCGGTTAAAGGCTGAGGAAGGAAGAGTCGTGGATAACCAGGTCCGTAATCTTAAAAGGAAAATTAGATATTGGCCCCTGAAAGTTTTTTATAATTGCTTTCGTCATCTTATCCTTTTGGAATCAACAATGTTCACCCTTTAATCAAATATTCTCTCACAAAGAATTTCTTCTTAATTGTAGAATCTTTTCAGGCTCATTACGTCCATATTATAGAACTTTTAACATTAGCTATAAAAATTTTGAGAGCGAAGGATTATATAAAGGGATAAATGGACTGAATGTCGATCTAATAAGATAAATTGGACTTTTGTACATTGGTAGCTTAAATCTTTCCAATGAAAATTTGTCCCTCAAATCATTGAAGTTGCTACTGTGCCCCTCAGTTCTTAAGTTATTTTGGAAATTAGTCTCTCCAATCAATAGTAAAAGTAGCAATTAGAAGCATTAATTTGAAACAACTTATGAGAATCGGGACATGACATCAATTTCCTTGATTTGAGAGACTGGTTCCAAAATATCTTAAGAATTTGAGGACTTAACAACAGTTTCAAGATATGGGAGCCTGATTCAAAATATGAAAGATTAAGGGACTAGTAACAAACGAGCGAAGAAGAAATTTCGGTTAGAGCCATTTAAAATATTTCCCTACTCAATTATAGAATGTTTTGAGTCTCATTAGGTTTGCATCGCAGAGTTTCTAATATTAAGTAGAAAATTTTCAAAGGGTGAAAGACATTGTATAGAGGTTAAAGCACTTGATCATTGATTCAGGGACCTAAAAATCATAGAAAAAAGTAAACGATCTGTAGAATAATTTTTAGTTATTCCACAAAACTTAGATTGCCTCAAATTTGAAATGCAGTCGTCCTCTCAGTTATAGCATATTAGCAAACTGAACTTTTCTGTTTCTTGACTAATTTCTCCGATGTATCTAAATGCTACTAGCATCAATATTAGCTGGTAATTTAATCAAAACTTTACTATATTATTTACTGTACAACTGAAGTAGGCCACATTTTGATACATGTTAACCAAGGCTGAACCTGTTGAAGCACAGTAACCCTTCATTCTAAACAGAAATGAACTCAGTAACTCAGTTATCTATCTTGTTTCTGTTCAATGTCATAACCCTTTCAACATCATACTTCAAGTACACTCTGTTCTGATTCTCTTCCCACCATTGCTCAGCTTCTTTACCGCTAAATCTCCTCCGACTGCATTACGAAAAACAAATATTTTTATTGTAAGTAAAATATTAAACAAATTAATTGTTTTACAATTATCTGATCAAAGGTTCAAGAATGAAAGGGGAAAAAAAACTAAGTTTGAGATGAATAATGGAAATGCCCCCTGAACTACGAAGGTGTAATCACTTTTACTTTGTGAAGGATTTTATTAACGGTGACCACCCGTAAAACTCAGATGGTGTTACTTTCTTGGCCTCAGGCAATTTACTCCTTTTCTTGCGGGTTTTGCCCTCCGATATTAGTCTCAATCTTTCATTTCCGTAATTAGTCCCTCAAATCATTGAAACTGCTATTAGGCCTCCCAATTCTTAAGTTATTTTGACATTAGTCCTACAATCATTGAAATTTCTATTAGGGCCCCCAGTTCTCATAAGTTGTTTCAAATATAATCCCTCTAATTGCTACTTCTACTCTTGATTTGAGGGATTAATTTAAAATAACTTAAGACTTTGGGGACTAAAAGCAATTTCAGTGATTTGAGAGACTAATTTCAAAAAATGAAATATTTAAGGGACTAATATGGAAACCCCTTTTCATTCAGTTAACCTAAAGACAACAGGTAATATATCATCATGCGATTTCGACATGGCATCTGAATTCAATGTAGCTTAGGGGGTGTAAGTGCTAAGAAATAGCTTAGGAAAGGGAGTGTAGCTGCATTAGCTCCAGAAATAATTAATAGAATCTTTACCTGAATCTTACACGCTTGAGACCCTTCCGACCATTTGGCAAAGCAATGAACGTAATGTACACACCGGGTTCTTCCTGCTCAACCCATTCATCTCTTGATGCTTTTGTAGCTCTTTGTCTTGTATTTTCTGTTGTCATTGCATCTTTTTGCTGCTCGAGTGTTGGTTCTTCGATATTAGGATTTGAGGATGCTATTGATTCTGATACCTCTTGGTGTACTGGCTGAGGAGTGGTTACATGTATTTTGTCATCGGATATAGAATTTATCATATTCATTTGTGTTCCTGTTGAGAGTTTCTCTGATAACGCATTGATCTGTAACAAAACATACTACATTAGTAAATTAATGAATAATTGTTGATAAGTTTAAATTGTTCACAAATTCAAAGATGGGATATTTTTGTCGCAATATGTGATTTAATTTTCATTATTCAGGTGCACCCAAGTTTTTCCAGAACATCTCCAACTTGGTTGCATTATTTTGATCCTGTTCCTTTCCATTTGCAACAATCTCCTATTACGATGCTCCTTATGAGTGCTTCTTTAAAATAGAAGATATTGTTTTCAAATGGTATCATTATTTTGCACCCACCACCCCTGTAGTTTCATGGTAGTGAATATATCCCCTGGGTTAATCTTTTGACTCTATTACCCTTGGTGAAATTTAGGCAGATATTGCCCCTGGGTGAAATTAGTGAAGTCTATCTGAGGGTAAAATAGTCGGAATTTTTTTTAACCCAGAGGATCTATCTGCAATAATGAAACTTAAGGGGTAGTAAATTAAGAACAATGATATTCCAAGGGTCCTATGTACAGTTAACCCTATAAATTTTCCATTCATGCCGAGTTAGTATGAAGCAGTGTAATGACTCATTTATGTGTATGTCTAGTTCCTTCAGTGATACATTGAAAAGTCTGCTCACTTTTTCCTCTTTATTGCATAATGCTGCTTTATGTAATTAAGCATGCAATGAAATCATAACAATGGAGAAACAATTTTGCTCATACCTGATTATTTAGAATTTTAATGACATCTCTTGCTGCTTTGCACTTTGAAGCTTCATCCCTTGCCAATGCCCAGGTCTCGTCAATTCTTTGCTTATTCTGGCAGAGTTTCAGACTCTTTGCTTGACACTGTTCATCAAGGAGAATTGCCTGTCAGTTAAGCATTAGAAGTATTCCTCAATAATCATTTTCCTAAGAAAATCTATTAACTCAAAATTTATGTTGAGTTACATTAAGGAGTCAAAAGGAACATTATCCAATAAAAGGCATACAGATTAAAAAAACACACACACACACATACACACACACATATATAGATTTACGACCATGTTCATGCCTGCGTATTTGCTAAATATATATACTAGGTGTTGTAGCGGGGGGCTTCACAGACACAGAAATGTCTATACAGAAGTTGATAATAACACCGGTACTATGTAATCACAGTAGAGACAGAGAACAACACACAAGGATTTAATGTGGTTTGGTCAGTATGACCTACGTCCACGGGTGAGAACAGCAGAAAAATTCACTAATCACAAAAGAGAAAATTACAAAAGGAGACCACTCTAATATCTCCCCAAACTCCCACAAAGAAGAGAATGCTCAAAGAAAACTCTCGTTTTCTCTCTTTTCTCTTCAACTCTCTCTTTCTCTTCTCTCTTTCTGAATTGCATCTAACCCTTCACCATTTCTCTTCTATTTATAGCCTTCAAAAGGGGTTGGTGATATAGTAATCGGGTTGGTGAAATAGTATTAGGGTTAGTGGAATAGTGTTGGGGGTTGGTGGGTTTTGGATCATATGTAAAGTCAAATAACAAATCTCCACCTTGACTTTGAATATGAAGATCTTCTCTTCACTCTTGTTGTCTCGCCAGAAGCCCCTTACGGGCTTAACCTCCGCTTTGTTGAATTCCAACCAATTTGAGACAATGCTCGAACTTGTGCGAAGGTACAGGCTTCGTCATCATATCTGTTGGATTATCTGCAGTACTACTTTTCTCAATCTTAATGACTTTAATTTCTCTGATAAAATGATACCTGACATCTATATATTTAGTTTTTTCATGATACATCTGATGCTTTGTCAAATGTATGGCACTCTAACTGTCACAAAATACTGCAGTAACATCTTGGTGTAAGCCGAGATCTTCAACTAAACCTCTCAACCAAATGGCTTCTTTCACTGCTTCTGTCACTGTCATATACTCTGCCTCTGTAGTAGACAAAGCAATTGTCGACTGTAGAGTCGCCTTTCAACTAATGGCACTATCTGAAAGAGTGAATACATAACCTGTCAGAGATCATCTCTTATCTAAATCGTCCGCATAATCTGAATCAGAATAGCTAAGGATTCTGCAATCTAAATTTGTGTTCCTGCCAAAATATAAACTAATATTAGCAGATCCTTTTAAATATCTAAGTACCCATTTCACAGCTTGCTAATGGACATTTCCAAGCTTATCCATATACCGACTCACAACACTAATTGCATGTGAAATATCTGGACGGGTGCAGACCATAGCGTATATAATACTTTCAACTGCACTGGCATAAGGAACACAAGACATGTACTGCTCCTCCTCTTTAGTCTGAGGCGACAAATCTGCTGAAAGATGAAAATGAACAGCAAGCGGAGTCTTCACAGGCTTGGCATCAAGCGTGCCAAATCTCTCCAACACTTTAATGTATTTCTCATGAGATAGAAATAAAATTCCTTCTTGTCTGTTCCTGTGGATCTCCATTCCCAAAATCTTCTTCGCTATTCCCAAGTCTTTCATCTCAAACTCATGTTTGAGTTGAGATTTCAACTTGTTGATTTCTGACATATATTTAGCTGCAATCAACATGTCATCAATATATAAAAATAAATATATAAAAGAATCATCATTGAGCTTTTTATGATATACACAACTATCATATTTACTCTTAGAGTAACAATGCTCAAACATGAAAGTATCAAATCTCAAATACCACTGTCTCGGAGACTGTTTCAACCCATAAAGAGATTTCTTCAACCTGCACACATGATCTTCTTTACCTTCAATAACAAATCCTTCTGGCTAATGCATAAAAATTTGCTCTTCAAGCTCGCTATGTAGAAAAGCCGTCTTCACATCAAGTTGCTCAAGCTCTAAATTAAAATGAGCAACCATGACAAGCAACACGCGAATTGAGGTGTGTTTTATAACTGGAAAGAATACTTCATTAAAGTCCACACCTTTAGTCTGACTGTAGCCTGTAGCTACCAAACGTGCTTTGTATCTTACAGAATCTATATCCGGAGTTCCTTCTTTCTTCTTGAAGACCCATTTATATCCAATGATGTTATGTCCCCTTAGTGGCTTCACTAACTCCTATGTCTAGTTTTTGTGAAGAGACTCCATCTCTTCAATCATCGCAACAGTCTAATCTGCAGCCTCACTGCAACTAGTAGCCTCCTTGTAGGTAGAAGACTCTAAAATCTCAATCGATTCTGCTATACTTAAAGCGTAAGTAAGCATGTCAGCATAACGTTGGGGAAGTCGGATCTGCCTTTTTGTTCTCCCGGTGGTAATATTGTACTATTGCTCTTGCGGTGTATCAGCATCTAAAGTTGAACCTTCTGCAGTATCAACTGGTTCAACATGAGCGCCCTCAAGCACTCTCTTTAAAGTGGAGTTCTCTAGCTCCACTTGCTTGCTAGACTTCTTTTCGGTACCTGTGGTATCAATAACAAACTCCTTTCGCGGGTAAAATATAAATTTCTCATCAAAAGTAGCATCTCTATTAATAATAAATTAGGTGATTTGAGATCAGAACACCACAATCTATATCCCTTCACCCCAGTAGCATATCATAGAAAGATAGCTTCCTTTGTTCTGGGTTAAGCTTATCGTCATGAATATGAAAATAAACAGAGCAACTAAATACTCTTAAATAAGAGTAATTAGTAGGGGTACCAGACCATACCTCTTCTGGAGTCTTAAAATCAATTATTGTCGCAAGAGATCTGTTTATCAAATAGTAAGCTGTATTGATTGCCTCGGCCCAAAAGTATTTTGACAAACTGATATTAGAGAGCATGCACCGAATTCTCTCTAAAAGTGTTCTATTCATCCTTTCTGCAACTCTATTTTATTGTGGTGTATGCCGAACTGTACGATGACGCAAAATACCTTCATTCTTGCAGAACTGGTCAAACTCTATAAAACAAAACTCCATCCCATTGTCGGTTCTGAGGCGCTTCACTTTCTTTCCTGTTTGCTTTTCAATCATAACCTTCCATTGCTTGAAGTTTGCAAACACATTACTCTTCTTCTTCAAAGGATACACCCAAACTTTTATGAAATAATCATCAATCAATATTAGCAGAAAACGAGCTCCACTTTTCGATGGAACTTGAGAGGAACCCCAAACATCTGAATGGATATAATCTAAAGCACCTTTAGTTCTGTGAACACCGGTGCTAAACGAGACTCTATGGTGTTTGCCGAAAACACAATGCTCACAAAATTCTAGCTTGCTAGTTTTCTGACCACAAAGCGGACCTTATTTGCTCAATACATCTAGTCCTCTCTCACTCATATGCCCTAACCGCATATGCCACAAACGTGTAGTGTCAGATCTGAATCCTCTGAGGATGACACTGCTGCAACACTTGTCACTGTACTACCTTCAAGGATATAGAGGGTATTTACTTTTTTTTCCTTTCATCGCAACAAGAGAGTTTTTACTAACTCTCAAAACTCCACCTTCAGCCAAAAACTTAAAACTATTAGAGTCAATGGTGCCTAAAGAAATTAGGTTCTTCTTTAACTTTGGTATATGTCGGACATTACTTAATTTTCTAACAATACCATCATGTGTTTTAATTTTAATTGATCCAATACCAATAGTCTTGTAAGGCATGTTATTTCTCAACAAGACATTCTCACCATTGATAGACTGATATGTAACAAACCAATTCTTATGCGAACACATATGGTAGGAACAAACCTAATCAAGAACCCAGTCACCTTGTGAACGAGTATTAACACTAACTGAAAGAACTTCATGTATACTAGAAGACTCTTCAGTTACAGTGACAACTGAAGGTTTTGCCTTTCAAGACTTCGACTGTGAATTATTCTTTACTTTGAGCACTGGACAATTAGGTTTTATATGCATAAATTTGTGACAGTAATAACATTCAATATTTTTTCTTGGCCTTGATTTTGATCTAGACATGTTTCTAGATTTACCTCTACCACCAACACCCTTTTTAGGACGACCACGAACAAACAAACCCTCAGCTTGATCCTCTCCTTTTATGATAGACACTTTTTACCTTAATTCTTTTGAATGTAAGGCTGATTTGACATCTTCTAAAGAAAGTGGATCTCTACCATAAAGTATACTATTG
>JBAKGM010000200.1:4484162-4501765 GCA_037177215.1 Asparagus racemosus | reverse complement strand
CTTCTGGAGTCTTAAAATCAATTGCTGTAGAAGGAGATCTGTTTATCAAATAGCAAGCTGTATTGACTGCCTCGGCCTAAAAGTCTTTTGACAAACTGACTTTAGAGAGCATGCACCGAGCTCTCTCTAAAAGTATTCTGTTCATCCTTTTTACAATTCTATTTTACTGTGGTGTATGCTGAACTGTACGATGACGCACAATACCTTCATTCTTGCAGAACTGGTCAAACTATATGGAACAGAACTCCATCCCATTGTCAGTTCTGAGGCGCTTTACTTTCTTTCCTGTTTGCTTTTTAATCATAACCTTTCATTGCTTGAAGGTTATAAATACATCACTTTTATGCTTCAAAGGATACACCCAAACTTTTTTAGAATAATCATCAATCAATATTAGTACAAAACGAGCTCCACCTTTTGATAGAACCTGAGAGGGACCCCAAACATCTAAATGGATATAATCTAAAGTACCATTGGTTCTATAGACAACGGTACTAAAGGAGACTCTATAGTATTTGCTGAAAACACAATGCTCATAAAAGTCTAGTTTGCTAATTTTCTGACCACAAAGTAAACCTTATTTACTCAATACATCCAGTCCTCTCTCACTCATATGCCCTAACCTCATATGCCACAAACGTGCAGTATCTAAATCTGAATTCTCTGAGGATGACACTGCTACAGCACCTGTCACTGTACTTTCTTCGAGGATATAGAAGGTATTTACCTTCTTTCCTTTCATCACAAGAAGAGAGCCTTTACTAACTCTCAAAACTCCACCTTCAGTTGAAAACTTAGAATCATTTGAGTTAAGGGTGCCTAAAGAAATGAGGTTCTTCTTTAACTCTGGTATATGTCGGACATTACTTAATGTTCTAACAATACCATCATATGTTTTAATTTTAATTGATCTCATACTAATAGTCTTGCAAGACATATTATTTCCCAACAAGACATTCCCACCATCGATAGACTGATATGTAATAAACCAATCCCTATGCGGACACATATAGTAGACCAATATGTTCTCTATATTAAATCTATGGAATATACAGAACATGAAGAAAATTTACGATGACCCTACTGCAAGAACAAGAAATAGATTGTGGTGTAGCATGAAAGGTAATAATCTGAATTAACCCATCGAGTTGCTGTGCGACTTTATATGAAAAATAATACACATTTAATGCCAATACCAGATCATGATTATGAAAGAGATTGCATCGAACCTGCTTCATTAATTATACGCATTTAATGAGTACCCATGAATTTTTAGCATCATCTATGAAATGAAGTAATGAGAGAGAAATAACTAACAAACCCATATCTCTATATGAAGATAGTAATAATGTCGCATAGAAGGTGCAATTACCTCATATTGTAATCGCTTTAATTCTTCGGAAATCATCTTCTCTATTTCAGTCAAGTCTTGTTTCAAACTGCTAGCTTTGGGAAGTAAAGGCAACGATAATGACTGCTCAATTTGAGAATGAGCACGATTATTCTCTTCCCTTAACACTGGAACAAACAAGATAGGATTTGCGCTAGATTGGCCACTGAATTGAGAAGGGCATGATACCCTGCCCCATCTCTGATCTTTGCCTATGACATGCGGAAATGATTGCTCACATTGTTTCTTTCTTCCTTGTATAGATGATGCTTTCCTTTGAATTAATTTGATTTCCTCCTCATTTGAAACTTTAGGGGAAAATATTCTTGGTCGACCAAGCAGCGATTCTTCTCTTCTTAATACTGAATCAGAAGAACCCTTTAATTTTGTTAACGGTTTTGGACTTATAAGTTGCTCGTCAATTCTAGCTTTTGAACTCTTTTCTAACTGAGTAAAGCATGAATCACAAACTCGATACTTCTTGATTTTCTCCGGTGCCAAAGATGCATTTGAAGCTTTTTTACTGCTACAAGAATGGCAAAACACACACCCGCAGTTATAGCAATTATGCTTCTTTCTAGTGAAACCAAAGATCATCTGACATCTACTACAAACTGACTGATCCTTACTAGAAATAGATTTATGAGAACAAATTGCTGAAGTAAAATTAGATCCACATGCAACACTATGTACATTTCTATCTTCTAATGCCTCAACTAACACTGGATAATTTCTGTCTCTTGTATCTCCTAACCCAAGCTGTCCATTTTCTCCTCTTCCCCAAGTATAAACTTTCCCCTTTGTTGTCAACGCCATTACATGGAATGAACCCGCTGAGATATCTTTGACAAATTCACTTTTAAGGCATCCTTCAACGGTTGAAATCGATCCATCTCTAGGCTGAGGATTCCCCAATTGTCCATAAACTGCACTTCCCATTGTAAAGACTATACCGGTAACTGTAAGTGCAACAGTTAGAGTTCTTCCACAAGACACTTGAATAAAATCACAGTCCACGAGAGAAGCTACACACGAAGGCAGAAGCTTCTTTACCATATCTAAATGACCTAATCGCCCTTTATCACCATCACCCCAAGTAAATAATTTTCCACCAGGAGTGTTGCTTTTTGTACGGCCAGTAATAACTTCAACAATGGCAGCAGTATGCCAAGGTCCACAGGCTACAGACTTTACTCTTAACCCTTTTAATGATTCTACTAGTTTCGGTTTATCAACATTTTGTACATTACCGTGACCAAGAACTCCAAATGTTCCATCCCCATAAGTATATAACTGCCCGTTAGAGGAAATAACGGCAGTATGCCACTCTCCACAAGAAACTTTTACTATATTTATCCCATCTAAAGGACCGAGTATTTTTTTGGGAAACCATTGGTTTCTCCTGGTATCACCCCATGAATATACGTCACCAGTATTTGATACTGCACATGTGTGATTTGATCCACATGAAATTGTTTGTATATCGATGCCCTTAAGTGATTCAATAAGTTTCGGGTACGATACATTAATATTGATCTTGTGTCCTAATTTCCCACCATTTTCTTCACCCCAAGAGAAGACCTCTCCTTGTTTAGTGACCAATGCAGCATGATTCTCCCCACAAGAAATGGTTTTCACTTCAAGCATTCTAGTGGACTGCAATAATCTCGGGACTAAAGCATCGAATTTAGAGTCATTGTTCACAAGTTCATCAACCTCATTACCGAGGAATCTTCCTATTCCTTCTCCCCACATGAAAACATCCTTCAAAGTATCAGTTTTGTCCATAGACAGAGATTCATGCATATGTAAGCTTGTT
The DNA here is from genome assembly GCA_037177215.1 of Asparagus racemosus. Taxonomy (NCBI): domain Eukaryota; kingdom Viridiplantae; phylum Streptophyta; class Magnoliopsida; order Asparagales; family Asparagaceae; genus Asparagus; species Asparagus racemosus. Next base: position 4,498,556 of record JBAKGM010000200.1, on the reverse strand, counting down.
TTAGACGTCAAAATTTTGCTATGTGCCTTGAATAAATCGGAGTCCTTTGGCTTTCGAAAACTCTCCGAAAGCGCATGAGGTAATTGGGGTTGCATTTCATCTAGTATGGGTTGCATATCTGATAAAGTTCTTTGTTGTAGAGGATGGTACATATTAGTTGAACCAAACATACTATCTGAAAAGAATCTCTCTAGAAGTGATCGAGGAGGACTTCCATACAAACTCCGTACCTTCAAATTGAGAAATGCAATGGAGACATCAGAAATATTTAAGGAGATTCACAACAGAGGATAAAAATATTTGCAACTAAATTTTTTTCCCTAAAAGTTCATCAAAAGGGTAAATTACACAAAATATCCTAAACTTTGGGGTATTTTGCAAAAAACTTTTGTAAACTTTGTAAAGTAGAGAAAACGCCATGAACTTTCAAAATAGACAGACCCTCTTCAATTATTGGAATTGTCATAAATGGCGTTAACGTAAAGGTCAAAAGGTCTAAACTACCTTTATTAATATCTATCTACCATAATCCCAAAATTTCTCTTAGTGCAAATAAAAAGTACATAAGGGAATCAAATTTCAAAATTTGTCACATTTTAGCAAACTAACTCCCGTCAAGGGGCTTTGTGCACAAGAAGTTCAGGGGGTTTTCTCTAATTTATAAAGCTTAGGAAGGTTTTGTGCAAAACCCCCCAAAGTTCATGGGGAGTATTGTAAAATTTACCCTAAGAAAAAATCAGGATTATCAAATCTACCTTTGCGAATTTAGGTGAATCTTCAAGAACTTCTAGTCGATATTTTCTCCGTGCATGAGCAACTGGACTGCTCGTGCAACTTTGGACACCTCTGCTAACTCTTGTTAACGGTCTCGGATTAAATGATATGGATAATAATGTTGTCAAGCCTAAAAACCAAGATTCAGCCTGCTCCCTATCTTTACATATCTACACAAAAAAAAATTGAAGGGTAATGATGAAATCAATAATCTGCACATATTAAGATTACAATAGATAATTTCTCGAAAAGAAACAGAAATAGTACCAGGTCAAGGGACCGTTCACCGTTCTGATAAATAAGTGAAAATGATTGAGACTCTTTTTCAGGTTGAGATTGCCGCAGAAAATTCACCTGTAGAATAGTGTAAATTTGTAATTAAAAAAACTAATTACTTTGACAAGCAAGTTAGCAATTATGAACAAATACATACAGTCTTCTGTCCAAGGACTATCTTGGATACAGACTTCAATTTCAATTGTTTTTCCTTCTCTCCAGAGTACCAAATCAGAACTTTCTCATCCTGAAAACATAAGAGAAATTACTTTTAGTTGTTACGTATAGAGCATAAATATGACGAAATTAACAAACAGTTGCATAACTAAATTTGAAAATGTTTGTGATTTCAGATTTCCTCACAGTTTCCATCAAATAGAAATAAAAAATCCAAAAATTTGCTATAAAAATAAAATCAAATGGATCAAATCTACAAGACCTTGCATAAGTTTCTAAGGTAGCAACATTTGAACTGCCATTGTGTTATAATCCACTGTAAATTTTAATTGTTACACAAATAATATTTAGTGATACTAACCGTGGAGAGCCTAAAAGGACAAAATTTGGGCTTTCCTCTTCTTCCACATTTCAAAAGATGTGCACCCTTCTTCAAAGAGACAATGGCCTATCCAAAAGAAACAGTTAGTCCTGCAAATATGAAGAAAATTTTGAACATAGAAGATGAAAACTAAAACTTATTCAAAACTAACATGACAATAGATTTTGGAGGAAAAAAAAAAACATTTGAAGAACTCAACACCTTCCCTGAATAGGGATGATCCTTCTATTTTGTTTGGCCGCAGAGCCTTGAGTCTGAATCCACAACTTGTTTGAAGATTTTTTTTCCCCTTTTTGCAAATTTCACACAACAAGACAACAAAATTGTAACTGAGCTATTAATTATGTGTGAAGAGAAAACAAGGAAATTGAAGTAAAATCTGTTCACAATTTGATGCCCCTTATCCCTGTCATCACAATTACTCCATCCTCCCAGAGAAAAATTAAAGAAAAAAAATTCATTTACAACCAAAAATAGCTCCCGATAAAAATTGTACAAATTCATACCCTCTATATATTTATGCTGCAAATTCCAAGCAAATGCCAGAGAAATACATTCATAAAACAAATAAATTTACACTAGAAATCAATAGAAAAGAACAAAGGCTAATGCAGGTAGAGTTAAAACTCCAAGAACCTTTAGCCTGATTCCAGAATATGCTCTTTGATGACATAAAACCCAAAGCTCTTCTCATGATTCATCAACAATAATGAATGATAACATAAATAAAACCCATATCCCAAATCCTAGCCTTAACAAAATAAATAGCATAAAATTAAGAAAAACTACCCAAAATCATGAAATGGGAATATGCTAAAAACTGCTAATTAAAATTGAAACAGAGCACAAACCTGCTCAACTCCTCTATCCAAAGGAGCTCTCCTCATAGATTTCTCAGCCATCTTCTAATATCCTCCAAAGCTTGGTCATGAAAAGAATGAAGTGAAATAAAGAGGAAACAAAAGCAAAAGCAAAAGCAAAAGAAGAAACAAAACAAGGGACAAATAGCAAGATTAAGGAGTTAACAATGCAAGTTTTTTGCTATAAAAGGAAAACAGAGGAGCAATTTAGAACAGACTGAAGCAGGGTCAGAGGAGAAGCAACAAAAATGGAATACAATGCAAAATAGGAAAATGGGGAATTTTTCTTTATTTTTTGCTAAAGAAGGGAGAGTTTCAGGCATGCACTGGTTTTTTCTGAGTTTTTGCTTTCTCTTTTGTTACTTCCAAAATAAAAAAGAAGATTTCATTCTGAGCAGAAATCTAGGCCCTTCATTGGGCTTATACTGTTCTCCTTGAAAACTGTGTGGGGAGAGAGAGAGAGAGAGAGAGAGAGGATGAGGAGAGAGAAGAGCACGTGTGCTTCGATTGCTGCTGAGGCTGCTTGTTTAGTTGGAACTTGATACTTGTTGTTTGTCTAAGTTAATCTTGTCCTAAATTTAATTAGAGAAATTTATGAAAAACACCCTTTGTTATCAAAGTTTGGCCAACAAACCCTCTTGTTGTGTAGAAATTATCGGAAAGCCTTTTATTCTTTTAAATTCAGAAGAAAAATATCCTGGAGAAATTTATGAAAAACACCCTTTGTTATCAAAGTTTGGCCAACAAACCCTCTTGTTATGTAGAAATTATCGGAAAGCCTTTTATTCTTTTAAATTCAGAAGAAAAATATCCTGCTAGCAGGGGCGGAACCATTTCACCCCGACCCCCGCCCCCAGCCCCACAAAAAAAAACCCCAACCACCCTTATATTTAGGTTTTTTCATACTAATCTCTTACATATTTCATATTTTGAAATTAATCCCTCAAAACGTGAAAATTGCTATTTGGTCACTAACTTCTTAGGTTATTTTGCACTAGTCCTTCAAATCATAGACATTACTACTAGGTCCCTTAACTCTTAACTTGTTTTTAAATTAGTCCCCCCAATCAAGAGTAGAAGTAGCAATTGGAGGGATTACTAATTAAAATCTATTTTTGAATGCCTATTACAATTAGTCCCTCCAATGCCTATTACTATCCTTGAATGGAGGGACTAATTTCAAATAAGTCAGAAATTGACAAACCTAATAGCAATTTTCATGATTTGGGGGACTAATTTCAAAATATAAAAGATTTAAGGCACCCATATGGTGACTCAATTATAGAGTGATTTGTTAAAAGAGGTACAGTATCCTCTAACTCAGTGGATGAGGATTTAATTATTTTTTTAGCCCCTTTGCCGAAATTCCTACCTTCACCATTTCCTAGTAGACGAAATTTTATCCATCACATTTAAGATATAGGTATTAAGGAGAAGGCTTAAACTAGCTAGTTACTTTGTTTTTATAATTGTTATGGTCATAACCACTAATGAGTGATTAAAACGGAAAAGCAGAACATTAATGTGAGTAAGCCTACTCGCTCGTCGTCTCGGAACGATATGAATTCCCACGCTCAATCCTATGAGGTGACCCGTGGTCACCGCCCCTCTCGCGACATGTGGGGCGACGCAAAGGCGATGAGGGTAGCCTAACCGGCTGACCATTCGCCCTAGAGGTGTTTGGACGGCGCGAAAGGCGGTGAAGGTCGTCCAACCCATTGACGCTTCGTCTTGAAGTCGTCTGACACTGTTCATCCCCTAGGTGACCTCAGGCGTCCGATCGGTTGTCCCCCCTCGTCATTTTCCCTCGAGAAGCAGCCCGAAAGACAATCCTGGTCGCCCGCTTCCGACCTAGAAGTTCTAAGACGACGCGAAAGGCGGTGATGGTCGTCCGACCGGTCGACCATTCGCATTGGAGTCTCCCGTCGACTCCCATCCCTCCAAAGATCTAGGGCACCCTACATACAGCCCATTCTCGCACTTACCCCTGGAGGCAACGCAAGAGGCAACTCGGAGCAACCTCTCCAGCTGACCATTTCGTTGAGCGACTCGAGAAGCGGTCCTAGTCGGCCACTCAGCCTCGACCCATCCTCTCGTCGCTCGTGGTTCCCATCATAACCGACGGCCATACAAAGTCTATAATCGACAAAATCCATCACAATCACATTAAATGTACTTACTCCGCCCTTAACTCCTCCATCCCTCACAATATTTAAGGCACCTCGGACCCATGCTACTGCAAGCGCCGCCAATCCCATCCTATTAATGGTGAGTGGACAACACTGACTTCAAGTCCTCCGCAGTTTGACACTAGCCGAACATGCTGCCGTGACAAAGGTACATTACAATGGCCAGCATACACAGAAACTGAACCGATCACCTCTCGACACATGGAGGAAAGGGCTGACTCAGCGGCCAGTTTTTGTCAAGACCAAAAGACGAAAATGCCCCCCAAACCCTAGATATAAAAGCCATTGAACACAGTAAATCAAGTAAGTTTTTCTCATTACTCAAACTCTCAGTCGATTACTTTGAGATTTTCTCTCTTCCACCAACGCATCGTACTGACTTGATCGTCGGAGGGACCACCGGAGATTCCAACTCCACCCCTTCCACAGGTACCCATTCTCGTAGGCGGACCCCTCAACTGCAGTGAAAATCATCGGGCATTAGAATAGAAGGCGGACTCCATTATCTAAAAAGTTAACTCCCCATGGAGATCGGTTGACTGTGTGATCGAGTATCAACAATAATAATGACTAATTAATTGTTTAATCTACTGGGTAAGATTTAGTTTAAAAATTGTACTCATTTTTGGTGTCTCAAAAATGAGATTATATTTACTTTTTTTTATTAATCAAAGAACTATTTCTTAAATAGTATAAAGATGTAGATTAGTAAATCCATCATTTTGAGGGTTTAACTCATTTCAACTAGTCTAGAAGGGTTATATCCTTTAACACTTTTTTATTTGATAAATTAAGATAGGTTAATTTTCTTTATTTCATGCTTAATTTGTTGGTAGGTTCTCCTTAACTGTCAAGTAGCTAAAATATATTGCTAGTCGTGGTATTTCAGTGAAAAATAATAATTCATGCATATTTTCTCTACGTTAAGGGGGTTTTGTGCAAAACCACAAAAGTAGGGAGGGTTCTATGAAGTTTACCCAATTAATATAGAGAGTTAATAGGATAGTATATGTATAGATAAATACTATACTACCAATACATCTCTTCACAAGAAAGTATTCTCTCTAAGTTAGTAAGTTTAAGAGGCTGTGTGCAAACCAATCAAAATTAGGGAGGATTCTGTGAAATTTATCCAATTAATGTGGAGAATTAATAGGATTTCTTCGTTACTAAATGTATATAGAAATCCAATACTACAAATATACATCCCTTCACAAAAAAGTATTTTTGAATGGGAAATGCCAATGATGCTTGTTTGGCTTTGACTTGACTCTATAACTCGATCCCCTTTGAGTAAAGGGTTAGAATCCCCATACTCCAAATACGTTTGCATGGGGATTACATATATTATTATGTGGACCATTGGATGGCTGAATCAGTAGATGATAGTGTCTCTTTCTTCTTTTTTCTTCCTTCAGAGATGTCTCCTTCTCCGAGATCTGTGCTTAGTTTTAGGGACCCAACATTGTCAAGTGAGAAAGCAAGAGGCATTGAATCTTGAATAGTTGATGATTCAATTTCTTTGTTTATGTTCTTTTTCTTTTGGATTTCAGTTACAAATGCCTTATAAGAGTTTGATTCAATTAGTTTTGCATCTCTCCCACAAATCATTTAGTTCCGATCAAAAAGGTAGACCAAAACAAAACCAGTTTAAAGCTAAAATTCAGTCTAACGAAATCAATTGAAGTTCTAATCCCTTTTTTTTTTTTTTTTTGCCAAACTAGTTCAAATTGTCCTCAAATTCAAAATACAAAACCGGGATGTGAACCGTCCAATTAAGAAGTAGAGCGAATACCAGATAACACGTGCTAAATCGCTTTTGTACTACAAGAAATAAACCCGTAACGAAAAAGCATCAACATTCTTGCACTTGATAATCCGAAAAGTGCTATAAAATTCCAATGAGAGTGGATTTTTGCGTAAATATCCAGTTTACTAACAATCAAATATCACCCTAAAGTTAAGAAATTTAGTTAATTTATGACACATGAAATTCCTTGACTAGTGGTTAAATGTGGGGTCAAATTGTCGGGAAACAAACTAAAAATCCAATACAACTACTGATCCGTTGCCTACAGAGCTAAAGAGAGAAATGTCTCCAAATTTAAGGACTCATCTCATGTACGCATCAAGAGTTGAAAGAAAGACAAAGAGTCCAGAACATTGACAACCTTAATGATAGAGACCCCCCCTACCTCTTTTGACATTTTGTGTGCCCCATTTTCTCTCCATCCTCTATTGCTTCCTTTCAAATTGAGAAGTAGATTGAGCCTCAAATTTTCATTTGTTAATATTACTTTACTTTACTTAAGACTAAAATTTGGACCTCTCCACGGTGAATTACAGATTATCTAGTCATCTATGCCTTTAGTAACATTTAGTTATGCTCTTCGACACGTTTATTAGCACATATCATCCTGCGATTAGAGGGGGTTATTTGCAATTTATCCTTCTGAAATGCCTACCCCACGGATGGTAAATGTTAATAAAAGAAGAGGGGCTACTTTAGGGAAGAATCAAATGCAAAGATTGAGAAAATTATATGAAAACAAGCAAGATTTGGGAGGTGAATGAGAACCCCAAAAGTGAAATTCTAAGTTTTTTTTTTTCCAAATATAACAAGGAAAAAAAGATATGACCTTCTAATTTTTGTCAGTTGCCAACATATTTTGATTCTGTCTACATAAGTAAAGAATTCACTTCTTCAATCACAATACTTTGTAACTGAGTGGAAATGTAATAGGAATGAGAGGAAATGTAATAGTTTTTGTGTTTGAAATAAAAGATTAAAGTCTAAGATAGGTTTGTGTGGGTGGTTTCTTTATTGCCAAATAAAAAGCTTAGAAAGTTCAAACTTCATGCAAGCTCCTTGATGATCTCATGTGGCCCCCATTTTTTTCCCCCTTCCTCAAAAGAAAGGAGACATAATTCATGCAACGGTTACTTCTTGCTTGAGACAAGACCAACAATCAAAGACTCAACTTCAAACCCACAAGCAATCCTATAGTGCCCCCTCTTTCTTGTGTTTTCTTTTGTTCCCTTATTACTGATTCTTATTATTGTGCGTCCACATAGGAGCTATGAGTGGTTGGAAAGCAACATGCTTTTAAAAACATCACCAAATTAAGTTAAGCATTATTGAAATCTTGATTAAGGTAGGTTTTTTACTTTATAGATATTCTCATCATGGTTTCAACCACATCCAACGAAACGGCATGCAAGATGTTGTTCGTGAATTTTAGTTAAAACTTGTTTTGTGGTAGGAATAAGTTTTCAAGCAATTAAATTGAAGAAACTTTTTTTATATATATATAGATTAGGATTTGTTTTTCCCCTCTATTTTAGGTTGGACAGTTTTATTAAACATTTGATTGAAGTCAAACGATCGCTTGATCCTCTCACAAGTACAGTGGATCAGAGGGAAATCCTTTGTTATAAGCTTCATTAGCTAAAATATATCTCCAATCTCTGGGCACAACTTCGCACATGCAATCCCACTATGATTACACATTTGTTACACTCACACAAATGATTGTCGACATAACATCACGTGATAATTGGTACTTATGTGCAAAGTTAATACCTCGAGTTTGATTAAAGTGGCATTACCGTACCGTCATTACGTGAAAAGATGAGCTTAAACTAGCCTTAATTAACCACATTCTTTTATGTTGATTTAAAAATAATAAAGATTTATTGGAAGTCATTAATGCTCAGGGACAATGTGGAATCTAGCTACATGGCTATTAATTTAAGCTCATATAGTCCAAAGTACATAATACAATCACAAGCTGGAATTTGAAAGCATGTGAAAATTATTAGGTTTACCCTCTCAAAAAACTATTGGCAAAAGATAGTGGGTTGATTTGTGGGGTATGCAATATTATTGTATTGGAACGGGCTCCAATATTTATGGTAGGCTGATATTGTCCGATACATGATATCGTAATAATTTATGAAAGACTTAACCTTTCTTAACTTATGGTGCTACAAAACAAATAACTTTGTGTATAATTAGCGTACTGTCTGGACTGTGAAGGATCTTTTTGCACGTAGCATTTGGTCTTTGATGTGATATTAAGTATGTAGGTTAAATCTAATTAGGTAAATTAAAAATCTAGAGTGGATACGGGACGTTCATTGAGCAAAGCATAAAGAAAGGTTAATTGTCTAATCTTAACTCCTTTTCTTTTGGGGAAAGGGCCTTTGCCAAAAACATAGAGATCAGTTTGCACCTAGGGAGCTAAAAGATGACATTAGAGTGAGTCAAAGCACATGCAAGGGAGTGACAGCCCTCAATTAGTGCTGTGCCTAGAGCATATACCTATAGGCTCTACATGATCAATGGTTAGTTGGTTACCGATCGAGATTGCTTGGAGAACTATGAATAAATATTAACTCAGAACTTCCCGCATGTATGGTTCAAAACTTCAAACAAGGTGCTCTGAATCATACATGTAAATGTGTGAGTTTAGAGATTTTGACTTATTTTTAAACGGTTCAGAATAACTAACTCGCATGATAGTATTCAGAGGCTGATGTTATAAACAACATACTATTACATAGAAGGCAAATACCTGATGATTAAAAGAGAAGAGGATAATCACTTTTTCGCTATTTTGGGTTTATTGGATTGTTGAGACTTTCATAATTAGTTAAAAAACAGTTGAAAGACTAAAAATAAGGATGTCAAGTCCAACAAGTAAATAAGCAAATCTTTTAACCCTTTCCTTTTGAGGGTAAAGCATGACCCTTCATATGTTGGAGGGTGAAAACTACAGCTATATACGACGCAAAATAGTGAATTTAGTCAAATATATTTTCCTTCCTCCTGCAAGCAGTAACACAGTCTAATATATAAGGAGGAAAGTTGTCATTTTAGATGGATGTGATGTAAAAGCCAAAAGCAGGGGTCTGCTTTAAGGTTGAATCAGAGCCAGAGGCTTTAAGTTGTACTTGTGCATCACTTTCTTTGCACGCTATTTCCTACATTCATATCATACCTTTGAAAATTTGAAATTGTTGACAAAAAATATTTCAACACAGCTTAATTAGCTCAAGCTAAGCACATGGCTCAACTCAAAGGTGAGCTAAACGCTACGTGGAAAAAAAGTTATTATATAAGATGTTTCAGAATATCTTGGTAAGTGAGTTACACATGGATCTAAGTTGTACATAGAGACCATGCCTATAGGCTAAATACAAAATAAATTCAAAGAGCCCACCTACTATTTTTGCAGCCTTTGTGATGTGTATTGTTGTATTAAGCAAACAAGTTATTATGAGCCTATGATCAACTTTTTGTAAAATGTCCTTGACCTATAAAATTTGGTAGTAATTATAAGGTTTAGGTCGCTTTGCTGATGCTTTACGTCATCAGTGTATGCTCTGTAAATTTGATAAAATGCATATATCGCATCCTCTTATGTAATACACCCTTAAATTTTCGAAATTTTATTGTTTGTCAACTGATGATGTTTTACATGCATGGACCTCATTTATCGCAAGTAAATAAAACCAACAACATACATCCTCTACATAATCAACACCCAGATATCAGTCATTAGTATGCCACTTGTCAGAATTATTTTATCTTAATATTTATATTTATTTTTATTATTTTTCTACTCTCATCCTAAGATTCTATCATTATATCAGAGAAACACTTAGCCAAACCTTATCTTCTGCTGATATAACACCTTACGTTAGTAATATAATATTACTAGCAGTACATACTTAGGTGAACTAAAAATGCTTGACCTTCAAGCAATATAGAACAAGAAAAAGCAGAAAATAGGGAGCTTGATCTGAGCAAGCCATCATGTGGCTCAATTGATTAGGTTTCTCTACTCATCAAGAAAAGCGACAGAGGAAAGCAAAATTATAAAGAAGAAAAGGTGGTTGAGGAGAAATAAATAAAGAAAAAAAATCCTCTATTCATTATGCATGCTCACACTCATGCTCATGCCAATGCTGTTGATGCTGCTGATGCTGCTGCTGCTGAGTCCTTGTAATTGGAGTGTCGGCCCCTTCCTCTGACTAGAAGCAAGTTCACGTGCACGTGCACGTGCACAGCTCTGCTGCAGTTTCAGTTTGGTACAGTTTCTCTGACAACTACAACAGTTGGATTCTACTGGGTGTAGCTGGGTAAGCGGACAAGATAAATCCTATAGAGGGTCCCTCCATAAAAAATTCCTCAATAAAAAAATCTTATAAAGAAGAGGAATATAACCTGTGATTACTATCAGTTTTAAATCAATACAATCAGTATACGAAATACAATCGATAAGAAACTAGTATAATTGACTAAAATAACAGTGCAAATTAATTACTGAGCCAGCGTAATAATCAACTTCAAAACTCGATAGGGGAGCGCCAGCTGCATTCTTCTTTCTCCCTATGCAATTTTTGTTTCAGTTATAATATATCTGCACAGACGAGAGAGAAATACAATAGAGGTTAGATGGTTGTTAAATATGACCTACAATGTTACTTCATTCCTCTAGTTATGCAAATATATCGCCACATCCATCTTATGAACATACATCCATCTGATATAATGTGTAGCCTTGTAGTACTGGTGAAGTGAGATTACACCAACGATAACAACATCAAAATGTTTATTTCCAAAATTTTTTGGGTTGGTACATGAATTATATTTCTTCATTCAGTTCAGGTTATCTCCTTTGGTTAAGTTGATCACGGGGTGGATGGCATGACTTATATTCTTCCATTTACTTGTGACACGGTATTTCCTTTGTTAAGTTGATCACAGGGTGGGATAACACCCAAAAAAATGCCCTTAAGAATTTCATATTTATAGATATTTGACTAGGTTTTATGCTGGTTTTTGGTTTGCAAGCATAAACATTAGAGATAACGATGACAGAGTCTGATAAAGTGGGCCTGGGTGCTGAAAAATCAAAGGGCTCTAATGTTTGAAATATGGCTTGTTAGGAAGAAAAGAAAGCGTCTATACTACAAACAATAAAAATATTGATAATATCCATTTCTCCATTTCTGATCGGATTTACATTTCTCCTGAAAAAAGAAAAAAAAATTCCAACTTTCTTTGTATTTTGACTTAGAGGGGCTTTCTTTTTTCCCTTTTTCCTTTTTTCCTTGAAGAAACATGTGCACATGTTAATGACAGAATGAATCATTTAGGATGTTCATGTCAATATCTCAAACTCCCCAGCATGCAACTTTTCTCTCATCCGTCATCACCATGGAACAACAGGGAAATTCCAATTTTGGTGCGCAATGAACTTAATCTTATAGATAGTAGCGGATATAATCTCAAAGGAAAATAATTCATGAAAATTCAACATTTTGACGGAAGAAATGAAATTTTGAGAGAAATGGAAATATATGACCACAAAGAACCCTGACGCGGTCAGGTAAAAATCTAGGCAAGGAGAACGAGGTTGGAGAGAGAAGCTGAGTGAGATCAAGAGCTGTTTTTGAAATCAACCCTGTGTCGTAGAGAATTTCATGAATGTCCCTATAGCAGGATCACCCTAAAGGAAAAAGGTGAAAAAATGATGCAGCTACCGTGATGGTAAGCATTTCTTCACTTATTGCATGTTTACACAATCAAGGTAAAAGTTTCCAGTATGAGGAAAAAACATCATCATGTTGACTTTATTCTCCTGTTCCTTGAAAGCTTTTCACTGGCAGAAGCATATTCGATACATGCTCATTAACAACTTTAACAGAAAGAGTAAGGAGCTGACCTCAACTGGAATGATGGGAACAAATATAATGATGCTGGAACACGTAGACAGCATGCTGTTTTAGATGATAACTTCGTCTGAGGCTACTCCATATTGTGCCCTCTGCAGAATGAAATGCAAATTTTGTAGGGATAGGTCTTAAAATCTAGCACAGAAGAGAACAAAATTATAAAAGATATATATTACCTGAGCATGCATCTCTGCAGTAGTTTGATAAGCTTTTTGGGAGAAGGAGATCGTCATGAATTCTTCTCATGTCAGCTAACATGCTAACCAAATATTCAAGAGCAATGACAGCAGTATGCGACCTTGCCTCTTCCCATTCATTCGTACTCTAGGAAAGATTTTACATGTCCAATTTCACAGTTAACGAAAAAATAGATAAGTAGGATGACACATGAGAAGAATGTAACAATGGCACTTAAAAATGCACGGTTAAATGAATATTGAGCTCGTATATTTGTAGAGCGTGTATATATTCTAATAAAGACAAGAAACTAAAAGAGGATGGCATTACTAAAAAAGACGACACTATCATAAAACATAAATTCATATCATCATAATTGAAATGTCGCTATCAGTTTGGCTATCTTGAAGAAGTTGCCAAAACTCCATAAATAACTAAAGAACTTGACCAGTTACATATAAATGGATGGATGTTTGGGCACTCATTTGGCTGGAGCACTGAAAAATCTGATAATACTATGTTATAACGCAGTTTACTTGACTTTACGCTTAGAAATTAGACAGGAAATTGAACAACGGGTTATGAACACCAGTATTGCAGATTTTAATGAAATTTCTGATGGCATAACTTGATGAGAATTTAAATATACTAACCTGTGTACATTGGGAGATATTACAATCTACATGGAAATTCTTTCTAATTGTCTTCTGATTCTGATATGCGTAGCATCTATCAAGTATGAAACAGATAACAGGTAATAGCACCTTGCTACAGTTTTCGTCCAATTTTAACATAGGAGATTTTTTTTTCAAGATTTATAAATCCAACTAGAGGTTAATGAAGTCAGCAGTAATTAACCGATATTTGAGCAGTATAAACCGTCTTCTCAGCTAGAGCAAGCAGAAAACATACTGGTAATGCTTGTATCACTTTTGCAGAAGTTTAAATAAAAAGACCAGAAATATATACTTGACAAAAATAACAACCTTTAATCCAAACATTTGGGATCAATAAATGTGTCATTTTCTTTCATGGAGATCTAATATGTTATTTTCATATTGACGTTGATGTCAAACAAATAGAGAAGGGAAGAGAAGATGGAGAGGAGGAGAAACAAATAATGGAAGTTTAACAAGAATTAAGGAGAAAGATTAGGCATCATGAATGGGAAGCACCAGAACTTAATATGCCTTTCCATTGTAAAACATCCCTCATCTTGCAGGATATATCCCAATATGTATGATTGTTCGCGGAGTTTCCACTTCTTCAACCAATTGAAATAGAATTCATCAACCCGGAGAAGAAAAGGATTCAGCATAATTTTATCTTATAAATTATAGCCTTCAGGTTTATAAAGAACAAAACAAATTCTGAGAAAATTTCCCCTAGTCTCTACACAGAATGAGCGTAAGACATTCTCATCATCCTCGGGAGGATGCAGATTCAATTGTTCAGCAACCGCCTAATGTTTCACATATATTTTCAATTTCAGGCTATGATCTGTTGCCGTAGTGAAATTTCTGGGCAATAAGTTTCAAATCTATCAAGTACAATCAGCGTCTTCTTCAATCCCCTCGCCTTTAGCTCATATTGCAACTCTTTGTACTTATTCCATCTCAATGCAGCAGCATAGAGATATACATGAGGCAAATGTCTTCTGATGTTATTCGGTTGCAACTGGATCAAGCACTTTTACAGACATTCCACATAGTAACATCACCATGAACCCTAACGAGTTGAGTGGGGGGGGGGGGGGGGGGGGGGGGGGGGGGGGGGGGGGGGGGGGGGGGGGGGGGGGGGGGGGGGGGGGGGG
>JBAKGM010000200.1:4465908-4480627 GCA_037177215.1 Asparagus racemosus | reverse complement strand
GTTCACAAAAAAGGAAAAAGATATAAAAGTTGTAATTTTTTATTTGATATTCTCGTTGTAAAAGTCCTTATAAAAAGACAAGCTGTAATTCTGTAATTTGTTTGCAAAAGATAAATGTGTAACGAATTTATTTTACAGATCAATGAGAATGCCATCCACAACTCTTTTTCCTGCGAACATGAGGCAGTTTTGACGGCTCATCATAATACCAATGTGCTAACTGATAATGTTCATGCATGAAATTAATCAGAACATTAGAATAATTATTTGTATAACATTAGAATAATCACTAACAAGAAACATGCACAAGTACTCGAATTCCTTTCAGCTCAAACTTTAACCCCATTTGGGAGTTCCATGGTAATTGCCTAGTTACGTTTTTGCAATCAAATTGAGCTCAAATTCACTTGGGTTTTGCAAAAATGGATAGTTTTGCAAAATAAAGAAAAAACCTGAGAGAGCCTGGTTCTCGACGGCGGTGGGATCATCGACGGGGCCGAGTTCTCTTCATTCCCGTTCTGACAAAATGATGATCTTTTTTAACAGTAAACATACATTATCGCAATTTGTCCTGACTCCAGCAAGCCACATTGTTCATAACATTGAGAATCTGCAATCCGTTAGCGCTCAAATTCTCCCTAGGGTTTCGTAAAATCGAGAAAAGGGAGAATAAGAGATCTTAGGGTTTCTAATTTTGGGAAAATGAGGGGGGTTGAAGGATGAAGAAGAAACAGAGGAATTTGGGCAACGAAATGAGAGACGAAGGAGACTGATACGAAGTAGTTGTATTTATGCCGACGTGGAATCTGCGTACAACGTACGCTGATGTTTTACAAATACGCCCTTCTCAGCAAGACCGCGTAGATTGTACGCGGAAATTTTATTAAACAAGCCCTTCAGAATCTAGATATAGCAATCGGAATGGCAAACCCCAAATGATACGCTTAGTCCCACTTATACTCTCCTCTATTGAAAATTAACGACCCCTTAATCACCCTCTTCCTTTATTCGTCTAGGCTTTTAAAAGCACGTTTGGAAGTTTTAGATTATAATTTATTTGGATTATAATCTCTAAATGGATCATAATTCGAGTGGATTATAGCATGGAGTCTTTGGTAAATTTAGGGGATTATAATTCACTTTCACTAGTTTACTGTTCAGCAAATTGATAGATTATAATCCATTATTGTTAGCAAAATGATAAAAAAGGACACATGGTTTACGGTGAATTATTAAATAAGACGTTGGATTTTGTGAAATTAAAGGTATAATTATCTTTGACTTTGTCGGACCTAATTCAATTGTCAAAATATCTCAAAGTGGCTTACTTTTTGGTGGATTATGAATTTATAAGTCAAAATAATCTAATTGCTAAACATCTCAAAGTGACTTAAAATCCATAAAAGTGACTTATAAACCACTTTGACCATTTACCAAACATGCGCTGTAAAGTCTACTCATGAGAAAAAAATAAAAAAACAAAAAAAAAAACTTTTTTTTATTTGTTTGCAACTTGAAAATTTAGAAATTTTATGAGAATTTGGTTTCTTCTTCTTATTTGTATGTTGATTTTATGTTGTAAATCGAATCATAGTATTTCATTGTTTTCAGGTTACTTAACCTGAAAAATTACATTTTAACAAAATACTTGTAAAGAGTATCAGACCTCAATGGGATTGAAATTTTGGGTGTTAAAGTGTCAAAAAATTTTGTACCGGTGTCAGGAATGGGTAAACTTTAGGAATACCTAAGTGAAAATAAGCCTTTAAAAAAACTAAATAAGCCATAATTTAAAACAAAAAGATTTGAGAAGATTATTAAGAGATAAGAAATCTAATATTCCCTCCAGCTGGCACTTTCTTTTTCTCTCCATTTTGCATTAGGCTCCCTTTTGTGTGTTCTCCTGTTTCTAAAGGGGGAAGAGAGAGAGAGAGAGGGCAATGGCTGAAGAGAAGAAAGCAGAGATCTTTGAGCTCACCAATGGCAAGATCACAGCGAAGATCAGCAACTGGGGGGCCACAATCCTCTCTCTTCTTGTTCCTGATTCCAAAGGTCAATTTCTCTCTCTCTCGCTCTCTCTCTCCCCTCTCTTCTCTCTCTCTCATCAGTTCTAATCCTCCATCTTTGTTTTCAGGAAATCTTGCTGATGTGGTTCTGGGGTTTGATTCAATCGAACCCTACATCGTGAGTGCCCCCTAAACTTTAACTCATACTTTAAAAAACCTTTTTTTTTTTTTCCTTTTGTTCTAGAGAGAATTTTGAGTACAAGTTTGAAACTTTGGGCTGTGTTGTTTCTTTATGAAAGATTGTTTTTCTTTCTTGACCAATTCTTTCGGTGAAACTGAAATGCCCGGTTATGAAAAGGGGCTCCTTTCTCTTTTAGTGTTGGTTTCAGCTATTGCTTTGAAATTACTTATACTAACTACTCACTTTGAGATACTTTTTGCTTTTTCTGGGGGCAAGTTTTTCATTTTAGTTATTTAAAGTATTAATCAAGTTAAATAATGTACCGTAACATTTATACTGGTTATTGAATCTCTGTAATTAACATTTGAGAGAAATTTGAACCAGGATCATCTTAGTTGCTTATTTGAAGTATAAAAGCTACTGCTAACCCTTTACATGGCATTGCCATCTCAGTAAATTTCAACCCTCAAATAGATTTCAGCGCTTTGCTGATGTTTGAAACTTGACATAGATACGAGAATTTAAAGAGATGCCTCTTTTCTTGCACCAAGAATATGCTTATATTCTTTACTATTCTTGTGTATCATAGAATTGGGTAGCTACTTGAGGCCTGGTTTGGGGATATGTTGAGATGCTGGTTATGGGAGGTCCTGGCCCCAGATTCCATAATCAATACCTGGGCTATGGCTTTTATTTGAGAAGGCAGGAAAAGAATTAGGTGTTACTGTTGTTTTGTCTTTCAAATATGAAACTTGTAGATGAAAGTCCAATTCTTTTTTCTTTAATTTTCATATGTCCCCTTTGTTGGCCTTCTTTATTGCAACTGCCAAATTCAAAAGGAAGTTCCCGTTTCCTCCTTAGTTATATTACAAACTGTAATTCAAACATGGGAGCAAGTGGCCATTTTTGTATTGTTTTTATACCTTGTAACAGGTCAGCGAAATACTATTCATTCTTCTCAAGATTAAAAATACCCATTTGAGACATCTTAATTTTTCTTCAATTTACACATGGTAAGTTGTACTTGAAGTAGTTCAATATAAGGAGGAAAAAACTTTTTGTCGCTTAGATTTGCTGTGTTTACTCTCTCCAATGATTCTTCCCTTTAATTTAAACTTCTCCTTATAACTGTTCCTTTATCTCATCATACAATGATTTTGAGGTTCCACTGCCTGAGTGCTTCATTGCTTCTTATAGCAACATTCGAATTTCTTTTATGAATAAATTTTTTTCGTATAGTTGATATGAATAAAGTATTGGAAAGTTTACTCTCTTGTGAGGCATGATACTCTTGCTTCATTCAATAGGTCTGTGTACATAGTATTTTAACAACTATATATAATTATGTATTTTACAATCATGCATGTTTTTCAGCAAGGTGCTGCACCATACTTTGGATGCATTGTCGGTCGAGTGGCAAACAGAATCAAGGATGGGAAGTTTACTCTTGATGGAGTGGAATACTCTTTGCCCATCAACAAACCTCCTAACAGCCTTCATGGTAAAATTCATGATCAGCTAGTATTTCCTTCATATCTTGCTTGCGTATGGTATTATGTTCAAAACTTCAAAATCACTTGAGCTTGAAACTGGGACCTCTCTTTATTTCACAACTACAAATACACCTTGATGTATTTCATATATACATGTGCTTTACTGGGTTCTTTGCAATACTGAATAAATTATGCACAGGACCAATCCCTAAACCCAGCTTTAAGGAAGAGGCACATTTCCGTAAATCCTTCTTATAAACCCAATTCACATATACTTTGTCTAGAGAATCTTTGATGCTCTAATATTTCCTTGTTGCTAGTTTTTTCCGCCTCAGAAATATATTTTCCCAAGAAAGTTCATGTGCTATGACTTGTGCCAAATACTAATCTCATCAACCTTACAGGCACAAATAAAATGGTCTAACTCTAAACCCCTAATTGGAGGGTCTACATAAATTTGTAATTTAGTGAGGCATAAATGCTTCCAGTAGCATGCGACGATGCAGTTCCTTTTCTTTTTGTTGGGATGGTGGAAGCGTGATGATTGATGTGGGATAAGATTGCTAACATTTACTCGGTGAATCTAAACTTTAAACCCCTAATTGGAGGGCTCAGTTGCACAGGTACGAGTATGTAAGGTGCGGGTACGGTCACGGGACATGGGAAATTTGTAAAAGGTAGGGTGCGGGGACACGGCTGAAACTTATGGGATATATTTCTGAGCTATATATATATATGTAAACGACCCTTTTAAATCGTAGCTCTTAAGACTGAAATGAACTCGAGCCTTATCGAATAGGTTACAAAAATGGATGTGAAGTGTAGGGTATAAATACAAGAAGTGTATCATGAGTGTTTTAAATTAAACATGCATTATATAATTGAGTATATGCCTGAACAAGTATATGCATATATTTAAGGAGTGTCCAAGAAGTGTCGGGTACAATGGGTTTCCTTTTCTTTTTGTTGGGATAGTGTGGAAGCGTGATGTGGGATAAGATTGCTAACAGTTACTCGATGAATCTTATATCCATCTCAAATCTCTGAATAAACTTTGATGCTCTCCTTTATCCTGTCTATTCTGAACCTCAAGCATAAAATTTTGACTATCTTATGGATTAACCTTAGCAATTTTGCATAAAGATTCTCTGATAGATAAAAACACACAAAAATGACAAATGGAACAACATTCAGCAGGTTGGCTTGAAAAGTGTGAACCACTGAGTTAAGAACAGCAATCACAATTTGGGACCTAACGAAATTCTGAAGTGTCCTCTCTCATTAGAAATTTTGAATTCCAATTTTCCCAAACTCTATGTGGTATCCTATTTGTCAACATCTCTCTTGAGCCTCAAAAGTCTCCTAAAACCCCTCCGTCTTTGAGGAGTTTTTTTTTCAACAAAAAAAGTTGTCGGCTAGTCATGTCACATGATGAGCAAAGTTAATTGGAATGTCCAAAACCCTAAATGGATGAAACAGTATCAACAATTCTTGTAACACAATTGATCTGGTAGAATTTTTTTTTTGCTGATGGAGGATTGTAGAACCAGTAAACTATATTGAAATAAATATCCACGTATGGCTGTGCTATGACTTCGTCAAGATTTGTTTTGCCGATGCTATCTTAAGCGGAGAGGAGGATCGTGCCCTTCTAAAAACCCTGCGATTGAATAATATGTGAGCTAGAGCAAACAACAAAGAGTGTCTTGCATCATGCACTATAATTTGCTAGTTATTTTTTCTACTCAGAATAGCCCATTTCATTTTCCAAGTTAAGATGATTCAGCACACATTCAAAATGGCCCATGAATTACGTCCTGAGAGGCCAAAGTCCATAAAAGTTATCAGCTATATTATCTTATTGAGTGTTATTACTAGAAACAATTGTTACTAAAAAAATTCGTCAATGTTTCATCTTCAGGTGGGCGCAAGGGATTTGACAAAGTAATATGGGAGGTTGTGGAGTTTAACCGTGGTGAAACCCCATCAATCACCTTCAAATATCACAGTAAAGATGGAGAGGAAGGTAAGCATTGACATTTATTATTAAATCCTCTGACAAAAATAACTTTTGAATTTTGTGTGTGTATTCCCTACAAGCAAGTGTAAACAAGGGCTGCTGCGTCCCTCCACGCTCCGGGCTGGTGTGTCACTAAAGTGGCACACGTCCAGGCTGTTAGCTATGATCTGCGAATAGTGTTGTTTTGGTTTGTAATGGTCTGGATTCTTGCCACGTCAGCAATACACCAGCTAAGTGGAAGGATGAGCCCACATTTACTCTTCCTATAGTTGTAGCTATCTTTGTATTTGTTTTTCCTGTAATTTATGTGGTTCCTCCTAGAACTGTAGTGCCTCAGTAATAGGAAAAAGATCTTTAAAACAAAGAACTACATGATGACTTTGTTACTTGATTCAATTTTGGATTTGAAATTTTGTGGATTCCAAAAAGTTTATATGTACAAAATGCTTCTGAAAATTTTGTCCACAGGATACCCTGGAGATGTGAGCGTCACCGCAACTTACTCCATCCCTTCACCCACAACACTGAAGCTAGTCATGGAAGCCGTGCCTGAAAACAAGCCGACACCAATAAACCTAGCTCAACACACATACTGGAACCTTGCAGGTCACAACTCCGGCAACATCCTGGACCACTCAATCCAAATCTTTGCATCTCATTTCACCCCTGTCGACGAGTACACTGTCCCAACGGGTGAAATAAAGCCAGTAAACGACACCCCCTTTGACTTCACCACAGAAAATAAAATCGGGAGCAGAATTCAAGAAGTGGGTCTTGGATATGATCACAATTATGTACTAGACTGTGGAGAACAGAAAGAAGGAGGTCTGAAACTCACTGCTAAATTGAAGGATCCTTCAAGTTCCAGGGTTTTGAGCCTGTGGACAACTGCACCGGGAGTTCAGTTTTATACGGGGAATTATGTTAATGGTGTTGTGGGTAAAGGAGGGGCTGTGTATGGGAAACATGCAGGGGTTTGTCTTGAGACTCAAGGGTTTCCGAATGCGATCAATCAGGCAAATTTTCCTTCTGTTGTGGTTCGGCCTGGAGAGAAGTATGAGCATGTTATGGTGTATGAGTTCTCAGTTGAGTGACGTAATGCGCTGATGTGGATGGGAAAATAATGTCGTGATGTTGAACTTATGAGAGAAGAATAAAGTGGGTTCAGGTCATTGATTTGTTTTTGATAGTCCTAAAATGATGCCAAGGGTTATTGCACATAAACTAAGTATGACTAATGCTTATATTTCTCTCTCCTGCTATACTTGTACCCTATAAGAAAGAAGAGTGTTGGCTTTCTTGATGAGTCATCAATGTTATATAATAATAAAAAACTAAACAGCTTGGACCTTATTTCTCTCTCTTGTTGTGTAGGAGTGTAGAAATAGTAATATAGTTATGATTACTCTTGTAGTAATGTTGTTTTGAACTAAATTGGCTCTCAGTTTCATTGTTTTGAACTTACTGCTCCTATAATTTCATTGTTTTGATTTTACTATCTTTGTAGTTTCATTATTACGTATGAGACTCCTTGGGTTAAATCTTTTTGACTCTTCTGCCCACAGTGAAATTTTGGAAGATATTGTTCCAGGTGGAAGTTCGTGAGTCTATGAGGGTAAAAAAGTCACAAAAAAATTAATCCAGGGGATCTATCTGCAGCAATGAAATTACATGGGTAGTACTGTAGTAAGTCCGAACAATGATACTACAGGGCAGAGACTCTAGGAGAACTAACCATTGTGGAAAAGATACAGATATTGTCCCTAATAGCTGCTAAAGATCAGAGTATAGTGAGTAAAATAAATAGTGCTCAAGAGTATAGTGATTAAAATAAAGGTTTAATTGCAGACGGCCCCTGTCATATTGCCCAGATCCTCTATATTTCAAATTTTGCGGATAGACTCTTTGAGTGATTTTTCTCGTAAAAGGAGAAAAAAATTGCAGAGTCAGATAGATTCCATTAGTTATATTGGTACTAATAGAACCTCAAATTGCTAAAATTTAAGACACTTAAAAAGAGTCAAGAGAGTTCACTCAAAGAGCCCGCTATTTGTTGGCAAAATAATAATACAAGGTGTCTGTTAGCACCAATAGAATTTTAGGGCCTATTTGGCACGCTCCTCAAAAATGGGCTAGAATTGATCAGGATAAACTGGTTCTGTTTAAAAAAGAATTAGTTTAAGTGTTGTTTTTTTTTTTTTGGCTTGAAAAAAATTAGGAAAAAACTGACTCAGTTTTTACCAATAAAAAATAAAAGCTAAATTTGGTTTTATCCACAGTTAGGTGGTACCACAAGGAGCCTATCAGCAACTAACCGTGAAATAAATAGTGTTTAGTTAGATTATGAATGAAGTTTAAAAACATAAAGAATTGATTTGGAAAAGAAAAAAAAATTTAAATTATATTTGGTTTGGGGGCTTATATTCCTAATAATTTTTTGGATGCAAACAAATATAGACATCTATCATCGCAAAACATGGCGGTACTTTCCCTAATAAAAATTCCAATATCCTGAAACGACTCGTACCAAAATTATAAACAGACCCAAAGTCCTCTCCTATTTTCTCTTTCCACCTCCTTCTTCTCCCTCAAGAATCCTGTGATTCTCTAAACTTCTCGCTGTAATAATAATTGATCGATAACAGAGAGAGGGAGAGAGAGCGCAAAGCAAAAGCAATGATGAGGGGGCCAAAGAGGCCGCTAGGGCTAGTATCGGGATGGTTCCGCCGGCAGCCGACGAAGGTGAAGGCGTTCGTCGGCGTCGTCGCCGGCGTCGACGCCCTCGTATTCCTCCGCTCCGTCGTTGGAGACTACAACAACCTGTTCGTCGCCGCCGAGGCCTCTCACGCCATTGGAATCTCCCTCCTCATCTATAAACTCACCAAGGAGAAGACCTGCGCTGGTCTGCTTTCATCTCTCTTTCTTGCCCTAGTTTCGATTCCTGTTCTTGGTTCCATTTCTAGGGTTTGGGTAGCGGAACATTGGAATTATATCTATTACCAATTTGGACGACACACTTGAGCTGCGATGGTTTTTTTTTAGCTGTATACCGCAAAATCAACCTTATTTGTATATTTACCCTCCAAATATAGATATTTGCTAATTACCTCCCGATTCTGCCAACTTGAGTTAAATACCTTCCAACAGTTATGTTAAGGAATAATATGCAGGATATTTTTAATTTTTCTGTTTGTTGTTTGGCAATGTTTACGTTATGTTTAGGGGGTATTTTAGTTCATTGCGGCAGAGTTGGGTGCTAAATTAGCAAATATATAGATTTTGGGGTAAATTTGCAAATACGGTTGATTGGAAGGTGTATAGATAAAACCTTAATAGCTTATTCTCTGTAGTGGTACCTGTTGGTGACATGAGCAAGACAAATATTTTTAGGAGGCAAAATCTTAAATTTCATTTAGGTATAAATTTTAATTGTTTGCTTACGGGGAATTGAAATAATGAGATGATGAGGCGAGAATCTAATTGTTTAATGACCAAATTGGTTACCAGAATCGCTTGTCTTCACCATCCATCTTTTGTTATGTACCAATGAACCTACATGCAGATGAATTTGCATATATTTGGGACTTAATCCTGATGTAATGGTTAGAAGAAACCATCTATAACTTGTACTGCCATCTATATGCATGTTATTTCTTCTATGTCAACAATTTCAATTCTAATTTGGCTTCTTTTTTTCCCCTTGATTGCATTCCCTTGCTTTGTGCAGAACTTTCACTGAAGTCCCAGGAATTGACAGCTTTATTTTTAGCTGTTAGACTTTACTGCAGCTTTGTTATGGAGTATGACATCCATACGCTACTGGATTCTGCGACTCTCGTCACAACTCTGTGGGTTATTTACATGATTCGGTTCAAACTTAAGTCTAGTTACATGGAGGATAAGGACAACTTTGCGATATATTATGTGGTGAGACTTTTCTTATGTTCTTTCCCTTTCTTACATTTTTGGAGAGCCATTGCATTTATATCACAAAACTTACTTTTAAAAATAGTGAATTTATTTTTCCTTGTGCATAGGGTGCATGGATGTGGATTGAAGCACGTATCGCATGTTATTGCAGTCAAGCGCATCTATCAACTTGTAATAATATTGTAGCATGCAATGATCACTCATCATAAAAGATGTATATACAGATAATTAATTTTAGGTGTATTATATGAAAGCAAATGCATATGGTTCATGTTAGCATTGTGCATTGTCAATCATGTAAGAATCATGACATCTTAGACCAACATCATTATCAATAATAACACCATTGGGATCTTCTTGCTGATTATGGGCCACCACTGTTGAAGGATGTTAGAATCAAGACTCTGTAACTTTCGGGTCAAGTACCCTTGTTTTGTTACTTTTTTCAGTATCTATTGCCACTGTGCTTGTAACTCCACATTGAAGAGAAAAGACTCAGCTACATAGTTGTTCTGTATTTGCATAATAGCACACTTTTCTTAATCCTCTTTTTTGGAACCTACTACATCCTGCACTAATGCATAATGCTGAGATGCATATCAGGAACTGTGCCTGCAGGATCCTACATCTTGCCCCACATTTTCCAACTGCTTGGACATTTCTTTCAGATCTTATGGAAATTTATCAAAAAGCATTTTTTACCACACATGATGCATATTTTGTTAATTTAGGCCTTAAATCCCTCTGTTGTAACTCATTCACTGCCAATTGATAACATGAAAAATTTTGTTCATAAACTCCAAAATGAGCAGCTTTTAGAGTGATGGATAGAGAAGGCTACTTCAGCATCATTGCTCAAAATTCCTAATGTAAATGTCCACCCACAGTTGCCTAAAAAAGCCAATGTGGGATAATTATTCTAGGAGAATTGCGCATTGTGAATATGTTTTATAGAGGGCCTTGGAGGTTGGAGGGCAGTTTTTTCGCATTTGGTGATAAGTGGAACTGATGTATCGATTTCTTGTTTAGTGCAACTGGCATTTTTTCCCCCTGAAAATATTCAATTGACTTAGTTATTACATACACTTCTATGATATTGATGTCATTCTCGTTCATCTACTGTAATTGAAAAGGATTAAAAGAGGCATATGATTATTTTCCTTTACTAGCTTGCATGCAATCTATTGGGATATAAGTAATCTGCTCTTATCTTGAAGTTTCTAGTTGGTCTGTCAAGACTCATTTATTGCATTCTATGCTAACCTTAAATATTTGCTGGGGCAAAAGTAAATAGATATTAATTTTCTGAGAGATCAGTGAGTATTACCCTTGAAAGCATCTTCATTGGCAACTTAATAAATGTAATGAAAATGAAGTGTTCATACAAGCATGCTTGAGTTTTGACGCTTGAGAATCTTATTGAGATGGTCTCTGAAATTTCTGCCGGTTGAATACAATCTTTTCACAATTTAAGCATTACTATTTTTTATTTATAAACTCGTGTGTCTACAACATTGTGAAATGTCGAATACACACCTCGTCTTTTGGTTAATCTTTTTAAAATTTTCAAAAATACACATTATTATAGTAAAGTTATAGACACATTTGCCTGTGAAAAGGAGATCTCGGATGTATATCATTTGCGCTGGGAGGATGAGACTGTAATTGCACTTGACACTTAAAGTTTCTAAATATTGTTGTCTACGGCTATTATTGTTGTGTGTACCTTTTTCTTTAATTTTTAAATTTTCTTGCTATTTCTTTTAATAAATAAAGTATTGTTATGCTTTCTACATTGAATGTAGGTGGTGCCTTGTGCTTTACTAGCACTTGGAGTTCATCCATCAACATCTCATCACATAGTGAACAAGGTTTCCTGGGCTTTCTGTGTTTATCTAGAAGCTGTATCTGTGTTACCTCAGTTGCGCATGATGCAGAACACAAAAGTAAGCTGGGATATAATTACTGTCTATTATGGTTACGTCAATTTCTTTTGTCTTATGTTTTCTTGTTTGTTATAAATAGATTGTTGAACCATTTACAGCCAACTACGTATTTGCACTGGGAATTGCAAGGTTTTTTAGTTGCGCACATTGGGTCCTTCAGGTTTGATTCATCACCAAAGCTATCATTTCATTATTACATTCTTTCACTTTTTGTTGTTGTACCTTGATATGATATTATTCATTCTAATTGGCCAAATGTTTGCTAACACATTTTTATGTGGCACCTCTTTTCAAAATGCGACCTAGTACTAGCAAATTTGACTTTTAACTGGAGGACAAGGGGGAAAAGCAATTAAATATTATATTGTATATATGGTATTCACATACACTTCAATGTAGACCGTACCTAACATAGTTAGTGCTTTATATGCTATGTGGTGGCATTTATACACACTTTAAGATATGCAAGCCAGTGAACCATCATTACTGCACTTTATTGTTCAAGTAAACATGTGGTGAATAATGAGCTATGAAGCCAACAATTCTGAAGGAAACCCCTAACAAGTAGGTGAGATGGTTATTATTCTACCAAATAAATGGTATTGAATTTGATTCCTCCATCGACGAAGGAAAATCACAAAGAGGTGCTTCCTATGATAATGATCCAGAGATGTGATTGAAGGAGATGATATGTTCGAGGGGTAGTATGGGTCCAGGGCGGGGGAGATTGTGGTGGAGTGGGATCCAAAAGAACTGGAATGATGTGTATGCTCTGTATATCATTAGCAGTTGATAGTGTTCTGCACCATCTAAAGTAGTAAGTAACTTAACAACAAAAGAAATAATGGTAATCATCCATGACATTACATAACAAGTGAAGTTTCTAGCAAAATATCTAGGATTTTTGTAATATTAATCAAACTTGATTATTCTAAACGAATAACAAACTGCAACTGCAAAAATGCAATTCCAGATTTTATATAATGTATGAAAGAGATTCAAGTAGATTGACCGCCAAGTGAAGGAGCAAAGGTTGCATGCAACTCATGCATGGGTTTTGTATCCTAGTCAAGATCAACTAAGCCTTCATCCAAGATCTTCAACGGAATGCATCTTAATCTCTATTTTGTTTTCAGAACTTTAACACGAAAATATATCTACTGTCGGTGAAGGGAGTATTCTAATCTATAAATTTCTATCTGGAGAATATTGGTGTAAAAGTAAGAAAGTACATAGAGTTGTTATTATTAACTGCTAAATTTGGTCTTCCACTTTCTTTTACATGCGAATGGTCCAACTTGGATAATGTGATTCATGGGTCACAATCTATAAGTTTAATCACAAAACCAAACAGGTTGTACAATCCACTCGCTGTTATATTCCTTGCTCAACTTTCTGTAGTTGTAAGTCACATCGAGCCTAGTTGTAAGCAGGAGTTTGTAGCTCCAATTGCAAGAGAAGCTATGACTATACATGATACCCCTTTGGGTTACTAAAAACTGTTAGTTTCTGTCGTTATGGCAGCAAACTTTGAGATAATTCTTTGTGTGACAAGGAAACAGGTTTATGAGAATGGGTCATCTTGCTTCACACCACTGACAAGACTCTTTACCAGGATGGAGTGCTCATATTGCAGTTCTGGTATCCAATGATTGAATGAATTAATTTAACTGGAGGCTGGGCCACACTTTTTTCACTGTTTCATTACGTAGAGGCATAGACTCCAAAGATGGTGGGAGCAAATTAAGGGGACAACAGTAGTTTTGGCAGGACTAAACCAAGCCATGCTAGTATTTCAAATCATCAATAAATTTTTTTAGCCTTTAATTTGCTGTGGGTTTTATATCTATTCTGTTTGATATTTTTTATCCTTTATTTGCTAATAGTTCATGTTCTTGTTTGTGAACAGATTTCTGTTCTTATATTTTTGGAATTGATATTGAATTATTCCAACTCACATAAATAGTTCTGATATCCATCTGGTTTGCTTATATTTTTCAAACTTCTGAATTTTGTTTTTCTGTTTTCTCACCTTTTTGTTTCCTGAATCCCTTATCCTTACCCTATAAGTACACTCAATATGAATATCCTTTTTAATCGCCTTGAACATAATTAGTTTTTAATTCAGTGTAAAAGAATATTAGTTAATTGGAAACAAACTTATGCTCACAGTTAGCTAGTGTGTAATAGTTTTTAGGTTTGTACTACCAAGACCTGGGTCAGAAGGTAAATCATAACCTTCTCTGCGATTCAGTTGGTAAATCTTTGAACTTAATATTTATCTTGTACTCTACAACTATGATCATCCTTTTCTATCCATCTAGTTCGCGTCTTTGCTCTCAGGATAACTTCTCCATTCAATCTAGCATATGTATCATAACTCGTGGTTAATATCTTATCCTACTTCTATCTAGGTTTTGGATACCCGTGGACGCTTGTTGACTGCTTTAGGATACGGCTTGTGGCCCTCTTTGGTTCTTCTTGCTGAAGTTGTCCAAACCTTCATCCTCGCCGATTTCTGTTATTACTACGTGAAGAGGTTAGGCACTCTTGACATTATGTTTCTCAATATCGAAAGCTTCTTGCCTAAAACTAGCTTCAAATAACGAGATATTCTGGCTTGTGCTCTTTGTTACAGCGTTTTTGGCGGGCAACTGGTTCTTCGTCTTCCTTCAGGCGTCGTCTAAAACTCAATGCCGTATGTAACATAACCTGGAACTTGGGAATGAGGATTCTTTCCAAAAGCTAGTTTAATCTGCAGAATGCAGCTTAAGCGAGCTATTTTCTGGCATTAGGGGAGGATAAAGGTGTAAATTTTTTGCAGAAGTGGGAATTGTAGATAATGGAGTTTGAATTGAAGTGTCTTAGCTATCTGATTAGGTCTTTGTAAATATGAGTTCTCTGATACGCCGTCATGTTCAGAGTACTGCAGCTGCGTCTTTGCCTTTTTAACTACCAATGTAGTTGTATTCAGTGGCATCCAGATGACAGAAAATATTAACCATCACGTTTAAAATCATACACTCCTATGACTGCATACTGCAATTTTTGATAAAAGTGATGGAACGAGATCTTTGTGTTGCAAAACGAGTCATATATGTATGTGTCACTGGTCATAGCTATTTATCATCAAAGTTTTATTT
>JBAKGM010000200.1:4449566-4459882 GCA_037177215.1 Asparagus racemosus | reverse complement strand
GTCAAATTGTGTGGTTCACAATTATCTTTCTTAACTTTTCATGGAAATGACAGCATTTAAATAACAAACAGACAAGTTAATATTGTATATACTAACAACCATATTTGTCAAGAGCATGGAGGCTGGGAGACTTGTAGAGATGGCCAGGGAGTATTAATATGATTTTCTACAGGCACAAAAACCCCTGATGAGAGGAGTGGACATGGCAATTGAGACTAGTTGGAGGCCTACAAAATTGGAAATGGTGAAAGCGAAATTTGATGGAGCATTATTCTCAAATCGAGGAGCTATTGGAGTTGGTGTGGTGGTTCAAGATCCCAAAGGAAAGATCTTGGCTGCATTATCCAAAATAATTACTGTCAGGAGGGAAGCAGAGCAGGCCAAATTCATGGTAGCACTAGAGACTGTTTGCTTGGTCCAAGATATTGGTTTTCGAATGGTTGAGTTCGAGAGAGACTGTGAAAATGTTATTGGGACTCCCCGAGGTCATATGCTTCAGTGTATCATGTTTGCAAGCATATTGTTGAGGATATTCGAAGGCACAGTCAAGAGGCGATTGGTTTGGGCGACTTTCAGGCATTTGACTCGTCGTCGATCCTCCGGTTGTTCATTCTTCGCAATCCGCATAAGCACAGATTCCCCATATGGGTTTGATTATCCAAACCACCCAAAAAAAAAAAAAAGAAAGAAAAAAGACACAGGAGGAGCAGTATAATTGTTAAGTTGTTGTCGAAATTATTAAGTTACATGAGAAATCAAATGGTAAAGCGCTTTATGTCGAACAATACATTGCTTTATTTTTATAGATGAACTCCGATGTGAAGAAAAATCTAACAGTCGGCGGTTCATGAGTCATGAGGCCTTAAGAGCACCCGCACAGAGAATTGTATGCATTAACACACAGCTTGAATTTTTCTGCCGCCATGTCCTGCATCATCACAAGGACCATCGTTATAAGTAGTAAGTAATAACCTTGGCCAATGAACACAAATAAGCAAGAAAAAATTACAGTTTTAACAAGAATAATTTAAGATACAAATGGCCAGGGTTGTATCAAACAACCATTTTGGCAGAGTTTTTGACAGCATATTTCTGCATTAACATTGTAGCATTTTCAAATGTTGCATTTAGATTCAAATTGTACATTTTCAACTGTTGCATTCAGATTCAAATTCTCAGTTAACATATATCAGTGATGATTATTTAATTTAAGGGGATATTGCTTGATCCTGGATCGCGAAATCTATGCATCCACCCTCTTTTAAAAAGTCAAATGCACAAAACTTCTTAGACTGAAAAAAAAAAGTTTCATTCACACCATTGAAACTAACTTACAACTTATACTTTTTTCCCCTTATCTTCTTCTTCTCTTTTCATGTTTTTCTTTTCCTTCTCTCACCCAAACAGATTCAGGCTCCTCTCTAAAATTTTTCCTAAAATCCTCTCGATTCTTCTTCCATAGCTACACAGCGGCTTCTCACAAAAAATGGCAGAATCAAAAAAATGAAGAAGATGACCTCAACCCAATCAAAACTAATTGGAAGCAACTAACCACAACGACAGCAAGCTCATCAAATTGATAAAAATCAGCACCAACTCTTTTAATGACGGCGATGAATCCCACAACAAACCCTTGGTTTCCATGGATGATAATGATAATGATAATGATAAACTTTTCCCTTTGTTGCGCCTAGGCCTATCATCAATTACCAACAATTTTCTTTCTCTTCTCCAGTGATTCCAACAAACAATTCCACAATTATAACGGCCAGATCAGATCGCTAATCTAATTAGCCCAACCATCAAAATTTTCTTCCCTTTTTTGCGTATTACAAATCAAGAAGGACAGGAATGAACCGAACCCTAGACTGACAATCTGACGCATTCGATGGCGATCAAAGGCAAGAATTTGGGTCTGGAATTTTGATAATTTTTGGGTGAGAGGAGAAAAAGAAAATGAAAAGGGAAGACGAAGATAAGGGCAAAAAAGGAAGAATAAAAGAGGATGAGTTGTAAAGTAGTTTCAAGGGTGTAGATGAACTTCTTTTTGTTTTTTCAGTCCAAGATGTTTTATGCATTTGACTTTTTTAAAGAGGGGTGAATGGATAGATTTCCAAATCCAGGACTCTACAAGCAATTTCCATTTAATTTAATTGATATGTAGTTCTACGTTAAGATTTCTGGCGTTAATACGAAAATAAGTAACATTTAAGCTTTCAACCTAGAAAAAGGCCCTTACCATAAATATGCCACTGTTTTATAGTTCAGAGTGTGTTGGAATATGTCACAGTTGAAAATGGATTCCCCCTCTTTACATTTGGATGGAGGTTCCGGGATAAATTCCGATGTTGGGAAATGCCAAGAAAACTCTGGATGGAGGTTCAGGGATAAATTATATAAGATTAAAACTAACAAGTTATTCAGTTTAGGTTCAAACAAATAAAATCAATAGTTTTAAACCAGTGAGTTCTCAATGAAAATATCCTTAAAAATAACTTGTTGGTATAAATCTTAACTTTAATTTTTATCAAAGTTCTTCAGTGCTAGCCTAACTACTAATTTTTCTGACTTACCTGTGAAGAACCTTGATGCTTGTCAGGGTGCCACTTCAAAGCAGAAGCTCTGAAACTGCAAAACATAATACATAGATCAAACAACTATACAGAGAATTGAAGAGCTTAACCTTAGCAATAACTTTAAAATTACTTACGCGCTTTTAATATCATCCAATTTCAAGGGACCAGTAGTTGGTAAGCCAAGAGTGACCCTATAAGCATGGCAACCTACATCCCTTGTTGGTTCCTCATCCTCATCAAAATCACTTTCATTCCAGAATTTTTCCCGAGCTTTTTCCTTCTTTGATTCATTGCCGAAGTCAAATCCCCTCCAGGTATTGTTAAAATTTAAATTCTCTGTCCATGTGAAGGACCAAGTGTAGCATTTCTGCCCTCCAAATGTAGCTGTAAAAATGTTCCCTGGATCCACGTCGTCATCATCTATGTCAAATCGCTGCTTCCGTCTCCAAGCTATTCAAGAAATAGAATTTTAGCCAGAGAGAATCAAGGAAATGTATGGATTTGGATTTCTTTTTCCCCAATTTTATACTACTATAAGATACAAAAAGTGGGGTCCTTCGATGTAAATTACTATCAAGTATTATGATTCTCTAAGGACCTTACATATTTGTGTTTTGTGGTATGTAGTCTTGTAGTCTAGTTAGCATTACTCTTAGCATTACAGTAAAAAATAAATGGGAAAACTGAATGTTTTATTAGAACAATGTTATCATGTTATCAGCTTTCCCTAATCAGAGAAGTATTAGTCGGAAATGTAACAAAGTGGTTGACTGCCTAAGTCCCGATCCAAGCAAAAAATTTTCCAGAAACCTGGTTCAGGGACATACAAACATAATACATTCACAAGAGTTCTACACAAATATGTGCATATAGATATATGTTGGATAATTATCTTGACAAATCAATGAACACTTATGTACAACAGTGACACTACCAATATACATCGTCAATATGATATCTTTTGCAACAAGATGCCAAATACAATGCGGTTTATTGGTGATCTAAATCATGGTTTAGTGACAATGCCTCAGTGGAGTGTCCAATGCTACATGTGGTATTATACGTTAATTGGGTGAATATGCATATAGCACGCATGCAGCGGATACACAATCACAGATGTCATCGAACTCATTTGAAATATAATAAAATCGAGAACAATGCAAAAATTGGACGAAAATCAGGAAAAAAACAGAAGTTTCAAAAAACATGTATAAATGTAAATATCTAGTATGTGCATACTGCATACTATATACAAACTCATGGCTGCATATTCAGCGGTTTACAAATATTGGATGTAGTCCACATGGGCTTTTACCACAAGAAGTTAGAATCCATCTATGCTGTAAAATACTGAGCAAATTGAAATCAGATCCAAGTGGCAGCAAAGCCTGTCATGTGAGTTAAAAAAAGTTCAACACAAAATTTCCACATCAAACTCTCAAGTTAACCCTAACGGTTTGGGATAAAGGCTTTATTGGTGTTCATACTCTTCAAGCATAGATCACACATATGAGAATCATGATATAATATGCATCTGAGCATCACATTATACGCCTGAATAGACTGATTATGCGTGCCACACGACAGAAGCGATAAAAACCATAGCAAAATAACTGTAAACATTTTTTTTCATATAATCAAGAAGTTTTTCATGAAAGTGTTCTTATTTCAGAAAATGTGTCACTGAACCAAATTTATATAACATTGGCACTTTGCTAAAAAATATCTTACTCTTGTGTTTGCCTCTAACAGAGTGCGTCGAACTGTTGGGGTTGGATTTCCCAGAGCTTTTTGCTTTTGGAATGTCATCATAACCGTGTGAACTATCTTTAGCTTTCGCATTTTGCCCGTCAGTTTCTTCAGCAGTCCAATTAAAAACGTCATCCTAGTACCAAAAGGCAAAAAGGGTAAAATAATCATGCAGATATATTTTCATCAGCCAGACACTAAATTCGTTTAGCTTGACACCATTGAAGAGGAAATGACAACGATCAATTGTTCTGAACATAATATATGCAAATCCAAGAGATTGTAAGGAACAGGGCTTGACATAAGCACACCTGAGAGTAATGCTTTGAGGATTTGCCATAGAGCAGGAAGTCTTTAAGAGCTCTTTTTGTGTCAGAACGCTTTTGACGAACTGCAAATCTAACTTGAGCCTGTGTCATGTTAGATAAATAAGAATGTGCTGCACTCACAAGAATTCCTCTCACCAGCAGAGCAAGAAAATACATAGCAATAATAACAACAGTGATTTTTGTGTTAAAATACTTCTAAGCAGTGTATTTAAGATTTCTTAAATTAATTTAAGTGAGAGCAATTATGTGTTTAGGTAGACTACAGGTATTGTGTACAATCACTCAAACTGGAAAACATCCTCTGGACAATCAATTCATCATCAACGATCATAAATGAAGCATATGAGATAGCACTTGTCGCCATGCAAAAACAGCATCACAAAAACTAGCACTTAAGAGGGCAATTATCAAGGTATGCACATGAAAGCTAGTACAGAGGGACAAACCATGATTTCCAAATGTAAATTAACTCTCAACTATAAGTTCAGGGCTTAATGCAAGGACAACATTACCAAAACTGAAATGTCGCAGCAAAGGGATTTCACGCCCAACATAATATAGCTTGCAATATGAAGGAGAAACAACCACAAAGTGAGCAAAAAAACAAGAAGAGGGCTTTGCACCAGAGACACATGGTTGATAACGATTAAGCTACGTCGAAGTACAGACAAAAGGAGGAATCCACTACAATAAAGATGAAGGGAAATATTTAAGAGTTATCATCTGATGAAGATTCTAGAAAATAGCTTAAAAGATGTACGTGATCTAAATGAAGCTAAGTCAGCTTTCATCAGCGTTTCTTTGACTCATAAATTATTAATATCAACATGAAAATGGGATCTGTTGAAGTTCAATTTTGATAAAGCTTACAATAAGAGCGATTGGCAACCTATCGTGGATGTGGAGAGAAACTCAGCTGCTTGAAGGGATCTAAATTTTTTATTAGTTGGTAGACTTGTTTACTTTGACCTCCTTTTATCACTATCTCAAAAACACATGCACTATTCGACTTCACCAACTAATAAGTATGATTTTGCTTACGGTAAGGTTCAAAAAGAACAAGTTACCTAAGTAGTTAAATCACATTAAAATATCTCACCTAATACATATTTTTACTCAATTCTATTCATTTTTTAAGAAAAATTTGGCAAGTTGTCACTCTAATTACCTTAGAAGAGTGACTACATCTGTCTTGCTTTCTTCCTGGATCAGGAAGAGTAGTACCGGTCACCCCTTGCTAATTACTTTTTATAGCTGACATAAGACAAGAAAATTTTATGCAAAATAAATAACAACAATAATGAAAGGGATTAAACAGAAAGATGTATTAGCCAAGGTGCTTTTCTTGTAATTTTCTCAATATTTTAAACAAAAAATGACTGTATGTATAATTCTAGTAGGCTTACACCTCAATCCACAATATCATGACCTCTATGAATATGTAGGCATTAATTAAGCTTCAAAAAACATAAAGATAGGTAGTTATAGATTGTGCACCTTAGATGGTTTCTGACCTCTTCCTGCTACCTTGGAAAAGAAATTGTACAAAACAGTATTAGAACTTGTAAGTTAACATTGACAAGAAAAGAAAAACAGGAAAAATGACTTCAACATCTCAGTACCTATGCACATACACTTGAACTTACAAATGCAAATGTTTTATCAGAAAAGCACTAATATGCACAATAAATTAAAAGCTTCCACGAATAAATTAAAGCATGAAACTTTACAATCTAACAAGCTGGATCAGAAGGTCATTTGACAAAATATAAGGTCAATTTTCAAAGTTAGGTGACGCAAATATAGTAGCATGGGCTGCTAATACCGTACTAGTAGAAGATATCATAACTAAATCCCAATAATCCTTAATGACACCAAACTATCTAAGTCACTTTGTTATATTTATATTGAGGTCATGAAAAATATATCCAAAAAGGTTTCGACATAGGAAGTTAGAGTACACGCAACAAACTCAAGCTTCAACATTACTATGGAGGTGGTCGGGGAGATGAGCATTGCCAAACTTAATGTTACTATCCCATGTGCACAGATGTTATATGCTTAATCCTATATCGTTAATAACTCTATTTCTTTACCATGATACCATTATAATCTGATCAACGATATGGAATGGAGATGAATGGAACAGTTAGCCACAAATGCAGATAGATAAAGCCTTTGCGATCTTTGTTGTTTATATATTGAAAATTTGTCTACTTAGTTTATTTTTAGGGTTGATTATACGCTGAAAGTTTAATTTCCGCAAAATATACCCCAAAGTTTCACCCTTTTAACTTTAATCCCCCAAATTTGATGCTCTCGAGCTCGTTATTATCTTCAAAATGCAAACTTTAACAGAATCTTGGACTTGGTAATTTATTTACCAAATGCCCATCCATCCAAATACGTATAGCAGCTAAAAGAAAGCAAAAAAAAAAAAAAAAATCATTTTTTTCCTCCGAAACTAACCTTGTTGCTGTTCGATTTGCCAAGTAAAATGGGAGTCGAATGAAATTGCGCAGAGTGGAGAGAAGAGGGTAAGGGATTTCTCAACTTGGGTATCGTTCTCCATATAGATGTTTGCATCTTCCTCTTTGATATTGGTTCAACTGGGTACAATTGAGGAAGAAACGAGGGGGGTAAAATTGAATTTTTCAGATCTTTCTATTGAAATTTTTTCAGGGATTTGGGCGTTGTCGACGCCTTTGCGTTCGCGTAAAGTCGATTGTGGACCCTAGGTTTTGCTTCTCGTGTTAATGGGTCGGGTGTTCCAAATACCTAACCTCGATCCGCTTTGTACCCGAACGGGAACACCATTTTGGGAAACCCCGCTCAATTATTTTAATTAGAGCAAAACCCTCTCAAAGTGTTGCAGATAACTCTCTTGGGCTTCTAAATTCGACTTAACTCCTCAACTATGGTGGTGCGTCTTGCAAAACTCCTCACTTTTCTCAATTTCAAAATGTAAAATAATTGAAATATTCTTTCTTGAAGTTAAAAAGAAACCCCCACCCGATAAAAAAGGACTCCAATTAATTTACAATATTTTTACCACTCTCTCCTCTCTTTCTTTCATCCCGCAAAAGACGGCGATGACATTTTCATAGTTGAGAGGTAATTTTGTCTTTTTTTAAGTCACACTCTTGTCACATGACATGTTAGACTTAAAGATGTTATTTTTTAGGGGTAAAGTGAGAAAGTTCAAGAGGACTAAATCAGATTTTCAAAGTTGAAGGAGACTATCTATAACTCTCAAGCTTGAAGGGAGTTTCCTCAAATTAAATTTACTGGGTTGTTTTCTAGGCACCCTATTGAAGGGGGTTCTCTAAAACCAAACCCATTTTAATATCAATAGACTTCAGGGCGAGGCTCAGGCCTTCTCTCAAAAATAAAAGTGAATCACGTAACGAGAGTGTATATAACTAAGAGGCTTCATAGTTTGCTTCTCAAGTCATCAGATGAAAAAAATTCCATCTTCTTCTTCTCCAATTTCTCCTCCTCTCTTCCAAAATCTCATCTGTTTCTCTCTTTCCTCTGTTAACTATCTCTGTTCTCATGGTTGGCGGGGGAAGGGGTCGGGGTGGGGCCCTGATAGAAGGTATGTCGATCAATTTTCTCATGTTTGGATGTTGAATTTGTATTTTGGATTATGACAATGTTAGATATCTAAGAAATCTTCAAAGATCCAAATTTTCATTTTGTGTTTGATTTGTAGAATAGTGGCAAAGTTGGTTGAAAGAGAATCCAGGAATTCTCTTTGTTCCTTAAGATATTGATAAAGTTGAAAAATAGTTTATGAGTCTCACTAATTGATTGTATTTGCAGTCATGTATGATAGTATTTAGTAATCACTGTTTTCTAAAATAAATAAAAAGGATAAAACAATAAAATATATATTTTCC
Source organism: Asparagus racemosus (assembly GCA_037177215.1). Taxonomy (NCBI): domain Eukaryota; kingdom Viridiplantae; phylum Streptophyta; class Magnoliopsida; order Asparagales; family Asparagaceae; genus Asparagus; species Asparagus racemosus. Next base: position 4,451,326 of record JBAKGM010000200.1, on the reverse strand, counting down.
TATATTTTACAAGTTTTTCTACAAGCATTTTTGAAAATTTTTAAGTAATACGAGTTCACGATTCATTATGTTCGTATGGTCGAAATGATTGTGGTTAATCTATCATTCTCTATTCATACATCATAGATCATTCTAGATGATCGGACTTAATATTATATTTGCACGAGCTTTTAGCAATTCAACAATAGATGTTTTTTTTTTATCTGTTCAATACAAAATGAAAGATCTATTTGCGCCCCCGACTTTGAGCTAGAGGAATACTTTTACCTGTATATTTGTAAGTGTAACTCATAAACAAATATGAAGCTCTGAACACAGTAAACGTCATATTTTGATTCGAAGCAGATCTATTTACTCCCGCTAATACTCAAGTCTCGCACGTTATCTAATATCTTATATGTAAGAACTAGCACGGAACTGAAGTAAATAAAGTCGAAATGACAGAAAAATCAGCCTTTTCGTTTGAGAGCAATTAAACCCATGATAAATTAAAGATTTTAACAGTAAAGAAGAATTTAAGTTCTATATATATTCTAGGGTCAAATTACCAAATTGGTATTCTAACTTGACCCCCTTTTTTTTAATAAGGTATTTATTTCTGACCCGGCATCAATATGATATTTTAACTTGTGCTCTGATGATAATAAGACCTTTTTCTGGCGAATTTTATTTTTTAGGAAAATATCTTCAAACCCCATGATCAATCAAAAATATTAAATCTACACTCTCTTCTTCTTCAATCCCTCCTCCTTCTAATTCAAATTTCTTCCACCCTTTTAGCTAATAAAATCCTCCTTCACTCTTTCTTTTTCTCTCATCAATGGAGTCCCATTTTTCTCCTTTAAATTTTTCCAATTTAAACCTAAACCCCTATTCAAATCGGTATCGACTTGGATGAATGTTGCTGGGGTTGGATTAGAGTCTAGATTTGAATTGAGAGAGGTTGAAGGAGAAAGAGAGGCTCAAATGCGGATTGTATTAGGTAATGGAAGAAATTTTCTAAGAAAAAAATCCGGTTCCACTAGTAAAAAGGGGCTCAGCCCCAACGGTTGGAAGGAACTGTTGGGGCTGTGAAAACCAGCCCCAACGGTTCCAACCATTGGGGCTCACCCGTTTCCACCGAAGTTAAATCAGTGGGAATTTTCCCCCCAACTTTTTCACCAAAAATTAAAACGAAAAAAACCCCAAAACCCCAAGCCATTCTCTCCCTCCCTCTCTCTATCTCTCTCTCTCTCTTAAAAAAAAACCCCAAATCCGAACTCACCATTGAGCTCATCGCCGCCGAGGCTCGTCGCCGTGTCGATCCCTCCCTCGCTCCCTCCCTCGCTTTTCTCCATCCTCGGAGCTCGCCATCGAGGATCGTCACCACCGAGGCTAGTTGCCGCCGAGGCTCGTCGCCGTGTCGATCCCTCCCTCGCTCGCTCCCTCGCTCCCTCCCTCGCTTTTCTCCATCCTCGGAGCTCGCCATCGAGGATCGTCACCGCCGAGGCTAGTTGCCGCCGAGGCTCGTCGCCGTGGAAGCTTGATCCCTCGCTCCCTCGCTCTGCTCCATCCTCGGAGCTCGCCATCGAGGCTCGTCGCCGCCAAGGCTCATCGCCGTGGAAGCTCGATCCCTCCCTCGCTCCCTCCCTCACTCTGCGCCATCCTCAGAGCTCTCCATCGAGGCTCGTCGCCACCATCGACGCTCGCCGCTCTGCTCCGGCATCTTCCCCAACACTATCAGGTAAGCCAAACACATTCAAAATCATTCAAACTCAATA
>JBAKGM010000200.1:4414901-4427742 GCA_037177215.1 Asparagus racemosus | reverse complement strand
TTTATTTATTTTTTCTTTTTCTACTCACCTCTCATGAGAAAGAAATTACAGAGGAAACTCTAGGTAAAAAATCATATGGTAAAGATAGATAACTTGAAATATATTCTGATATTTATTCTAGATTAATAATTGTATTATTGTACTGTTTGCATTAATAGCTTTAATATTTTGTCTTAGATCGAATTTAGTGTTTGATAGTGGAAGAATTTTTTCTTCGTGTGCTATGATGTTGTACTGTTAAGTAGCCATTAGAGATAGGTTAGAAAATTAACTAAAATGCATGATTTAATATCTAGTTCATCCGTTCAGGTGGTTTTACACAAAAGGACTTAAATTTGTGTTATTACAGTTGAATTCCTTTCCAACGCAACTGCAGTCAGCCAAGTGTTGGGTCACCCCTGAGGAATCTGCTCACATTTCTCTTGACCATCAGATTTTTTTAAGTTTATTTGGCCCCATTTTTAATTTGCTTTTGACTGCCATAACGCAAGACTTAATTTTCAATTTGAGTTGGGTAATGTTATCAAATTAGTACGAATGTAAAAGTTATTTGCACATACGATATTTTTTAGTTAAATTTGCACACGTATACATGTTAACTTAGAAAGCCTAATACTGCCCAGTTCATAAGAAGCTTTTGTTTTTTAATAAAGATTGAGATTTACTTCAAATTCAAGGGAAACAAGAGTTTGAATAATTAGAAAACGGCAAGTGATTCCAAATTCACTTGAAATAAGAGTCCAAGGACCTCGTCATCTTCCACATCAGCAGTGACTCACCTAACATTTATTGCACTAAAACATCTATAAATATTAAAAAGTGAAGAATAAAGCGGAGAAATTTAAGTAAACCTAGTCCATTGCATGTACACCCTAAGGATTTTTAGCACTAAAGATGCTGCAAAGAATATTTGCAGATAGGAGTCAAATTCCTAAACACGATATTTTCATTGTTCAAGGGCTTACCTGCTAAAGAGAAAGGAATAATAGGAATATATCCATTAGAAAAATCAAGAAAATATCTAAATATTATTAAAAAATTTTATAAGAGGCAGGAAGCAAGCTGGGCCAATGGTTTTGGATTGGAACTGTGAGGTCAATAGCTGAACTTTCTCCAGCGCTTTTCAACACGTCAGCACCTGATCGCCGCCCCACTCCTCGCTGTCCGCCACGTGTCCCACTACCTTCGCGAAAATATCGAATTAAATTAATCCGCATTGGGAAACTCACCACCACTAGAACGTTGGGGGACCATTAGAATATAGTCAGAAAAAAAGATGGCCACCTGTAATTTAAATATCTTTATTTTCTTGTTTTGTCCTCTGTGGCTTATGGAAGAATCGAGGACAGGAGATGGTATTTTTGTAATTAAGGTGTGGCGGTGATTCATGGCTCATGAGTCATGCATGAGTCATGAGAATCAAAATCAAATTGGTGGAAAGTGCAACACTACCACAGTTGAACTAGCTAAGTTTACGTGCATGATGCACGTGAACGTAAAATCAGAGATTAAAAATTGACCTATGCAGCTTTAAAGAAATCTCTAGCCTCTAGGCTATATATAATTTGATATTTCAGTTACTCTTTTAGGTCATATCAAACTGCCTTAATTGTACTTTACTACCCTGTAGTTCCCCTTTCACCCTCATTAATCTTTGACGGCACTAATATTTTAAAATTTACAGTTATATACTCTCGCTTGTTTTTGACAACACTCATATTTTATGAAGTTTAAAAACTTGTGCTTATATATTTTCATTTATTTTCACAGCATCTATATACTCTAAAAGTTGTAAAAGTACGCACTTAAAATCCTAACGTTTTTTTAAACTTGCACTTAAAACCCTCAGATATGCAAACTTGAGGTATTTACATGCAAGTTTTTAAACCTTTAGGATACTTAAGTACATGTTTTTAAAATTTAGGATATTTAAGTGCGTGATTTTAAAACTTTAGGGTATATAAGTTCCGCCAAAACAAGTGAAGGTATATAAGTGCGAGGTTTTAAAAACTTTAGGTTATATAAGTGCTGTCAAAAGTAAGTGAAAGTATCTAAGTGCTAAGTAGGGGAAACTATAGGGTATTCAAGCGCAATTAAGCCTATCAAATTAACTGGACTGACCGTAATCGCTTCAATGCAACTCCATTTCAACTCATTTCACTATTCATTTTCAGTTTTCTAACATCCTTTCCACTAAGTTATTTCTAAGATTTAGTAATGATTTTAAAAATATTTATCTTTGAATTTGGAGACTATTCTAACTCAAGTTCAGGAAATATATCTGGATAAATTGACGAACACTGAGATTTAAAGGATAAATATGCAACAGAATAAATTTGTTAGGATTTCATTTGACATTGATGTATATCTCTTTACAAATCCTATTTGAGATTCCAGTCAAAAAGCCATAACAGAAGCATAATGCCAATGCAAACCATTGGTGACCACTCAAAACAGTTGCATTAACACAAATCTTTTTGAGTTGTCTAAAATGTGACCATAAACTTTTGCTAAATTCTTTGTTTAGGAGCAGCGATATTATGATATAAAAAGCTAAGCTAGATCTTTGGAGTATGGGCACCAAAGATTTTTTTTGTGTGGAAGCGGAAGCAAGAGGCATATCTAAAGTGGGCAGGGCCCAAAGAGTAGAAGATAATCAAATCTTGGTAGGCAATCAAACACTGAAAGCTCAGCCACTATTTGAATGATACGTGTCAATGTGAAGCTGGCCAAATTTCACATAGCCACAAATTAAATTTAAAAAAAATATAAGAAAAATATCCCAGTAAGCTTGTGGTTGTGATGAGATAAAGGGGAGTGTCACAGCCATATCTATATAATATAATAATAGATTACAAAGATATATGGCTGTCTATTGTCAGATACAATAATGAGTGGGGATTGATTTTGAACACAAAGTACGGTTGGGGGACATCAAGAATGTGGCTAAGGAGAGGACAGCACTTAAAGTTTCATTGCTGCCTTCAAATTTTTTGGGTAGATTGGCAGTTTCATGGAGTTGTGTGATATTCTTTTGTTGGATTTTCTCCTTCTTTCTCACTCTTGGTTGGCACTTGTCACGTATCTGAAGCTGCCAGATCTTTTTCTATGATCCCCTCCACAAATTTCCTTGACTACTGGAAAGTTTGCAGGTTAATCCTGTTACAATGAAAAGGAAATAATTTGGTGAGAAATTTATGAGCAGTTGAGAAAGGAGCTTCAAGGATAAACTGTCTTAGGATCTCTTCAGAGATACGAAAATGAAGCAGCTTTGCACCGTGAACCTTATTTATTAATTGCCGATAGACCCCCTTTAGTGTCGATGTTTTGAACTTACTGCCCCTCTACCTTTATTTTTACAGATAAAACCCCGGGCAAATCTTTTGACTCTTTTACCAACGGATCGAAGGAGAATTTTTCTTTTGACAAATAGACCACGTGTGGGTAAAAGGCTCAAAATACAATTTCACCCACAGGGTACTAAGTGCAAAGCAAAGATACTACGGGAGTCTATCCATAATTAATCTAAACAATATAGATACACAATGAATACGGGAGCAATACAACGTTCATATATAAAATTATCATTGTTGTTTATTTTATCTAGTTTCCATGCAGAGGATAGGGTATCTATTTTGATCATTAATCTAAAAATAGTACTCAATCATTATATATAGTCCATTATTTTTTGGGTTAGTTGATAGTCTATGTTTGTTACCAAAAGCTAGCCTCGAGGTAACGATTGCAAAAGCTAAGGCTAACTCTTGTTAGTTCTTAACAAAGGTTGCGCAAGTGCAAACCGTTTGTGAGCACTCGAATATCAATATTTTTAAAAAGTCAAAACTTCGAGTAAAGGTCCCTTATATATTTATCAAATGACATCAACAAACTTTCATTAAATATTATTGACGGGTCAATGACATGGAGGGTGTCCAGTTAGCTAAAAAGTTAGTGAAATTACAAATTTGTCTTGCCACGTCATTAACATGGCAACAAGATTTAACAGAATTTTATACTAAGAACCCTAAGTAACGACTTCCAAATATAAAAGACCAAAATGATATTTGAGCACTACACGAGGATCTCCTATGGAGTTTGCCTTTTAAATATCTCTATGCTAGGAATGAGAACCACTTTTGTAGATGATCCTAATTCCAACTCCTATGTGGACTTAGCCTAACACTTGATACACGAGGTTTTTACTTACTCGGCTTTTAGAAATGCATGTTCACCAAATTGTAAATTTATATGGGGCTCATAACTACCCCCTCCCCCTTCTATTTAAGTGGCTTAAGTAAACCATCTAGATTGACTGATATTAAAAGAGTTTCTTGCTTGGATTGAGAATGAAGACTCCTGCTCAGATATCAGAATCCTGTGAATTGAAGTCAAAACTCTTCTAGAATGGAGATATCTATATTATAGAACTAGTTCTCTATTCATACACCAAAAGGAAAAAGAAAAAAAAAAAATCAAATCAAATCAAATCAAATGCTTTAATGAAGATTGGCCTAATTTACAAGCGATTCAAATAAATAATAGAACTAACAGATAACACATTTAAACAGCCTAGTGGAAACTTAATTACCTACCCTCAAGTTGCAAAGGAAAAATAAAGTTGTGGCAGCCTCTAACAATAATAAGATTTTGGCAATTGCTATAGAAATGGAAACTAATTGAAAGCAGAAAATTAAACAGACTGTATCCAAATAGAAAATTTTACCTTCCCCTTGTCCTACTTTGTCCTTGTAAGGTCTCTCTCGTTTTTGTTACAGATCATGGTCATATAAAAATTTTCTATGTAGTATAAATGCACCCACTTTCAGAAGAATTTCTTTCTAATTTCTCCCCAGTTTGGCAGATAAGATCAGAGTTATTGGAACGCAACACATTCATATTGAACCTAATATTTGTTACCGATCCTGAAACTACCATTCTCTATGATCTTCTTCAGTTCTGCTTCTCTATCGTCCTGAATACTAACAATCCCTTAAAGTGACATTAGAAAATATGGAGGTAAAGGAATTTTGCGCATTCAGAAAAGGTGGTTTTAGGATGCTGTATTAATTCCACGGCTAACTTTGCCAAACATATGATAACACCTATACAAGTTCCAGTCTAATTCGAAGTGACGATTAGTATCCAATACAGTAAAATTCTACAGCAACCGCCGGTAGCAGGCTGGGTCATTGCACATACCACAATCTAGTATCTCCTCAGATCAGAGGCATGGCCAAGTAGTAATCACTTTGTGAACATCTTAGCTCAAACTTAGTCATCGAACACAGGGAAACATTAACGTCTTTTGTCCAGTCTAATTTGAAAAGACGCTTGTTACAAAATGGTCAAGTCTTCTTATAGTTTCATATCAATGTCTTAATGATCCGTTGAAGAGAGAACAGGTTTCAAAGGTGAAAACAAATGCAACCTAGGAAATGTATTGTAATACTACAGCCATAAATTGTTTAATTTAATAAATAAAAGTGACTATCAACTCAATTGAAGACTGTTAAATTCATGGTGCTAAATTACCAGTTCTCTTTCTGTTCGGTTCAGAAGAGTCTAATATAGTATAGCCTGATGCTCTATCAAATATCTGGAATTGCTTGAGAGCACATTCAACACTATAGTGTACATGTAAATGAAAATATTTCTAGGATCTGCTATGATTCAAACTCATTTATTATCAACTTCTTGAAAACAAAATACTTATAGGTGAACAGATCAGGAGTTACAGTCACATTCCAAGCTCACCGAGGAAAATATAAACCCCAGCATTCATCTGGATTCATTTCAGGTCTCTCAGCTGTATGTCAGTTAACATCTAATCACCTAGTTGGTACTAGAGCACAGGAAGTAGCACAAGCACACCTGACAAAAAGGAGGATTCTCTATGTTCTTAAGAGAATTTTAAGATGCCAACAGTGGAACGATAAACATGTAACTTCTAATGTGAAGTTTCTAAATTATCTCCAAGATTGGCTCTTTCCGTCTTCGTTTCCTTCTATTTGGAAACACATACGATGATATATGAAGTAATAAGCATTTAAAAGCGTACTGATTACGTTAATATGAATAAAGAACTTCGAGTTAAATTTTCGTTAAAGAAGCACAGAGATAACCTACTTTGCTGGAAACTGATGAATGACATGAAACTCTGCAGAATAAAGCTACTAGACTCAGCAAATTCGTGTTAGAATTATGCCTTAGACATAAATAAGTAAAGAGATAGTAAAGGGATACATGTACAGCCCCTACCTTGATTGATCATTTCTAGCGGCTATTGACGATCTTTCTCTCAGCCATAAGTCAGTAGCTGGTGATCCAATGCTAGAAAGCGCGGTGTTCAAAATACTGATCAATACACTACACGGCAACCTCTAGATGTGAATTTGCTGAGCAATTGTCACTCATACTCATCTCAATAGCAAACTAATATGCATCATCTGCTCTCCTGATCAAAAGTAACCCTTACATAATGCTGTATGCATCATCAATCTCAACCCCATCTTCGTGAATAAACAAAGTTCCAAGGAGTAACCATACAAGTAACATTCGGGATGCTACTGAACTTCCTCATTTCATCAAACAACTTTGAAGCGGTGAACACATTATTATAAGGAGTCAGTTTTGTTAGGACGAAATCCGTACAATAGCTCTTGCTTGAGTAATAATAAACTCTCAATTGGTACTAATATTTATTTAAGATGCTTTAGTACAGGTGAAAATAGGTATAGGAGGTTACGAGGTGAAACGATGCAAAAATTAACAATTACGTTAATTTGTAATTATCGATGATCTAAAGTGAACCACCGATGGTTAAGGCTCATCAATGGTCTACAGTGAACAATAGAAGAAATTCTAAAAAGTTGATTTTAAACTATTGATTGACTACAAGGAACCATCGATAGTCTCTTGAACAATCGATGGTGTACAATGCCCAATCGTAAATTTTCAGAAACACAAAATCAGACCATCGATGATCTACAGTCAACCATCAATGGTGCTCAGGGAATCATCGATGGTCAGGATGACCCATCGATGGTAACAACACATTTTGATAGATTTCAAGAGTTAATCACAACCGTTCGTTGATCCCTTTCATCTCCAATTTCTATTATGATTTCAATATCTCTTTCCTTATTTATCAGAGGTTTTATAAGATAGAAAGAGATCATATTTTGGAGATTGTTTTGAGAAAATGAAAGCTTTTGAGAGATTAAAAGAGAGTGTTTATTCTAGGGTTGTAAGGAAGATTTAATTTGTGATCCGAACCCCCGGAGCCTCGTCAAACTCTTTCTCGTAGCGCTCAACATCTTCAAATAGTTTCAGCGAGAAGAGTTGCCCTTGGATTCAACATCATCGTCGTTTCTCCATCAAGCTTCTCTTCAATCTTTTAGAGAACAGTTTGCTTAGAAAAAGTGCTATAAGATCTTTTCAGTTTGTGCTTAAACTACTTTGGTAGTTTGTGTTCATTTTGTTTTTACAGCGTACTCAAGCCAGTGATAATTGAAGGTTAGGGCTAGCTAGGACAGAGTATTACTCATTTGTGAAGAATTAAGTTAGACGAATGGTTTTGGGAAGATTCAAGGACGCCGTCTTTGTAAGTCTACTGAATTGGGTTGTGATTCAGATGAATTTCTATCATAGTGAGGAAGCCCTTTCATGAGAAGAAATAGTGAACGTAGGATTGATACCCAGACCACTATAAAATCTCCCTTCCTTAGTTGGTTTTTAGTTTGATTGTTTTCTTTTATTTTTCCTATATTTCCGCTCATATTATGTGTTTAGCGAAAAGCTGTAGTAAACCTATTCACTCACTAGACTTGCATCTCAGATAAAACATGTCTAAGAATTTACTGCATTGCGAAAACTGCTTTACAATTACTTAGATCAGGTTGCATGTCTTCGATATCTGTTGAAGATCTTAGGCAATTGTTTTGAACTCAAATCTTCAATCTATTTTCAAATTTGATAGGAATATTGTTGGATTCTATGATCCTTTTAATTTCCCATTTTTTTTACCTTTTCAAGCTCACTAATTGTGAATTTTCCATGATACCTATAGCCGCTATCGTACTTATGTTCCTTTGTTTGTTTGTTTCTTCATTTTCTCTTGTTTTTGGGTTAATTGCAAATAGACCCCCTATAATATCACCCAATTGTGAATAGACCCTTTGTAATTCTATTTCTAGTGAATAGAACCCCCCCCCCCCACCCCCACCCCCGGTACTATTAACCCAAGTGCGAATACACCCCATTAGCGAACTTTTTCAACTCTTTTAAAAGTAAAAAAAATTAGCAATTGAGGGTTTATCATTACCAATCGAATTGTAGGGGGTCTACCCACCTCTTCAAACCTTTTAAACAATTTTAGGAGTTAAAAAAAACTTACAAGTCTATTAGCAAAAAATAGAACTACAGGGGGTCCATTCGCAATTAACCTTCTGCTGTTATCCTTCTTTGTTGTATTTCACTAACAACTGCTATGGAATGAATAGATTAGAAAAAAAGGAGAAAAAGAAGAAAAACCGTTAACACCCACTCAATTCACAAGAAATGATAGACTGAAGCCATTGAACTATGATAGATGATGAAAGATGAAAGATTATTGATAACTAGACTATTTTTTAAACTACTCTCACATTACAAGAGAGAAGGAGCGTAGAATTCATTCGAGTTTAAGTTTATTCAAAATTGACTATTTATCATGAAACCCACACTTAAATTTTCAATAAATTTCACTAAACCCCTAATAAGTTCGCACTTAACCTCCAACAAATTTGGCACTCTCACTTTGGGAATTTGAGAAAACCTTCAGAACATTTTGAATTCCCCCCCTCAACTCCTAACAACTACCTTATGATATTTATGTAATATTCTCTATTTGTGAATCGAAATATGGGATTATGCCGTTATGAGGGTTAAGTGGAAAAAATGAAAAAGTTTTAAGATTTCTTGAAATTCTGAAATTTATTGGATATTTTTAGTGACAGTTTCAAACTTTTTGGGGGTTAAGTGCCAATTGCCCAAACGTAATGTAGGGTTAGTGAAATTTGCCCTAAATATTTGGTAAATAGACTGTAGTAATAATAATAATAATCTTTAAAAAGCTATTTGCTGTCGGGGTTCGACAGCAGATCCAGGCATTGGAGTAGCTCTTCGGGCGCTGCCACAGCGCACGGCCCCATTCAAAACCGCGCGTGGCAAAAATGGCGCCTCTCCCGCTCCCTCCGCCGTCAAATCCGTCGGATCGCTCCGTCTCTCTCGACGGAAAACGTCAGCCCTCCGTTCCCTATAAATCCAAACCCTCTCTTCTCACTCTCTCACTCCTCTTTCTCTGTATAAGCTCGACCTCGATCTCCAATGGCGTCCAATTCCGATAAGCTCTCAAAACTCCAATCCGCAGTCGATGGTCTCAACGAGATCAGGTTCGCATTCACCAAAATTTATCCTCTTTCCCCTCAATTTTTTGTTTTATTTTTGTCAATTTTTTTTGGATTATTTTTACAGCGCGAACGAGAAATCTGGATTCATCAACCTCGTTTCCCGCTACTTGAGGTAGATCTCGAATCTCGATCCACATTCGAACATTCCATTTATAGTGGCATTTTTGTAAAATTTTCCCTGTTTATTGATCTGATTGAAGTGGAGAAGCGGAGCACATTGAATGGAGCAAGATCCAGACCCCGACTGATGAGGTTGTTGTCCCCTATGATACCCTAGCTCCTCCTCCAGAAGGTAATCTTGAGTTCTAAAATAACCTAAAATTTCCTATTTTTGTTGTTTTTTTTTTTTCCGTTTAATTAGTTTATTTGGAAGGATTGTGATTGATTAACAGCAATGCAGATCTCGGGGAGACAAAGAAGCTTCTAGATAAGCTTGTTGTGTTGAAGCTCAATGGAGGATTGGGGACTACGATGGGCTGTACCGGCCCAAAGTAAGATGATCATCTAGGATATTGATACTTAGAACCTAAAGTGAACTTTAATACATTAAAGTTATCACCTTTTTGTTCACTTTATATCTACTTTGAAACTACTCCGCTTGTTTCGAATTTATCCTTTTATTTGCAATTGGTGTTGCATATATGATATATGCTTCTAAAGTATGAAAACTGAATGTCTTCATTTGCTTATGTAAAGTCGATAAAAGATGAATGATATTCAAGGAATTTTAGTTTCTCAAAGAGAAGTCTAACATGTTATTGTGTTTAGATGGAGGTTTGAGTTAGTTATGTGATTTATCTGCTAATATAATAGTAAAATTCACTAATTGCAGATCTGTTATTGAAGTCCGAAATGGGTTTACATTTCTTGACTTAATTGTCAAACAGATAGAAGTAAGTAACTGTGAATTTTTACTAGTCTTGTTTCTTTTGTGTTTTCAGTTTTGTTTCTATTTCCTCGTATACAAAAGTGACATTTTTAATTTTAATGTTGCAGTTTCTTAATTCAAAATATGGGTGCAGTGTTCCCCTATTACTAATGAACTCATTCAATACACATGATGATACAGCAAAGGTGATGCTCTAAACCTCATCTGTTGTTGAATTTAAAAATTGCTGTAGGAACTAATGATTGGAGCATCTACTTTCTTTTTGTAGATTGTTGAGAAATATTCGAACTCAAACATTGAAATCCATACCTTCAATCAGGTATAGAATTTTATGCACATTGTTTTACTTCATGTCTAGAAATTTGGCACAAAAATTATAGATAACCAAATTGTAAGAGATTATGCTTATTTAATTATTTGGAGAGATGTAGGGCCTTGCACACTGTATGCATTTTACTGATAAGAGTTTAGTTGGAGTTATTTCTGAAGTAGGATATCAAGAAAGTGTTCATCCTCTTTTTGGCATATGAATAAGCTTTAAATATGCATTTGACCATGAATTTGTAAACACAAAATAATGATTTTTCTCTCTCCTACCCAGAACACCATTCTTTTAATTCTATAAGTCCATCTTCTTCTTTACAGAGTCAATATCCTCGTTTAGTTGCTGATGAGTTTATTCCACTATCATGCAAAGGTCAGCAAGGGAAAGATGCCTGGTAAGTGGTGTTCAATTTTATTCACAGTTATAACGGATTACTTTAGTTCAATTATGACTAAAAGCAATTATATCTGCTTTCTAGAGAGCGAATATTTTGGTTTGTTAATGCAAAAACTTGTTCTGTTAATACACTTGTTGACCAGCATATGATGTAAAACATAAGCCTTTTCTAATATAATGAAGTCATATAGCTAATTTCTCTTTCCCTCTCCATTCTCAAAGCAGTATGGAGTGCTGTTTCATTGGAAATGGGTACCTCCGTTTGTGTTTGATATTTCCACCTATGTTACATAGGCTATTTTTCTCAAGTCAAACTTAAAGCAAGCAAGCTAACCTAAAGAAATCACTAAATCACTTGATTTTGAATTTGTTTTGGTCACACCTATCCAGTCAGAGATTTTTATGATGAATACTTCCTTCAAGGCATAATAATATAATTGTTCACCAAGACTGGTCTTCAAGCATGCTGCTGACAAATTGAAAGTACCTCTTGCAGAAATTGATATGGCATGATATTCGCAGGAAAGTTATTGTAATTTAATCCATTTTCATCTTTTCAGACTTAAAGGCCGTAATTATCCATGGACATGATGATTTTGATAGTTTATCGACATGTATGAAACATACATCTTTTACATCTCTTCAATACTTCCAACTTTTAGATATATCAAAGCGAAACGACTTATGGATCGCTAATCAGGATCATTTTAGCACTTTATTTTATATAAATGAATTTTACGCGAATGAGGGCTTCCCAATTAATGTTTACAAAACTGCTATATGAGGTGTATTCTCTAGTCAATTTCTAAACCGCTAAATGAGGTGTATTCTTAAGTCAATACTTTTCACTCTGTGCAATCAATGCTGGGAGACAGTATGAGTTTAAATGTTACAGTAATCAGAAGTGTCTCTTTCTTATTCAGTTACCCTGTGAGTTTTGTGTTTGCTTAGACTAGTTTTGATGGAGAGAATAAGTATGTGCACACATTCTCCATAATTTTAAAGATGCTCTTTAACTTTGTAACTAGTTGGACCTTTCTCTAAGTCTCCCCCTTTTTTGTATTAATCTTTCTTTTGCTCAGTATATTATTGTTTTAAAGCATTTTGTAGACATTTTGCTACTCTCAATTGATAAAGCCTGCTTATGTAAGAAAATATTAGCGAGGAGTTATTTTACCTGTAAGTAACTACAATGCTCACATGGTTACTCTTTTCTACTTGTCAGTATTTTGTTAGTGAATAATAGATAGGAATTGCATTCCACTTTCTTTTATATTTTACCCTTGTGGTTTGACATAGTGTATTGCATCTGCTGTAATATTACTGGAACAAGTGGGACATTAGGTTTGTCAGCGAAAAGATGATGCATCACAATTTTTACCACTAATCAGATTAGTGACATTGCGTTTTCTTATTAACTATTTTGTTTCTAACACATTTTTAAATGTACAGGTATCCTCCTGGCCATGGAGATGTGTTCTCTTCTTTGATGAATAGCGGCAAGCTAGATGCAGTGTTATCAAAGGTCTGCACAGGCAATCTATTAACTGAAACACATTGTTCAGTGTTCCATATTTTCTTTCTTCTACAAATTTCTATTTTGACCTTATCTCTTGACTACCTTTTCTGATTGAGCTCCTTTGCAGGGTAAGGAGTACATCTTTGTTGCAAACTCAGATAATTTGGGCTCTATCGTCGACTTAAGTATCCTTTATCATCTTCCAATTTTATACTTCATTACAAATAAGTAATGTTACACCTATATATCTATCTATATCTATC